>PVJO010001259.1:0-181322 GCA_004026905.1 Hystrix cristata | reverse complement strand
CACCTGTAATCCCAGCACTCTGGGAGGTTGAAGCAGGAAGGTCTCAAGTGTTAGTCCAGCCCAGGCAATTTAATGAGTCCCTGCTTTAAAGTTCTTTGGCTCAGTGCAGAGGCCCTGGGTTCAATCCACAGTATGGGGGGAGGGTGTGTTTTTTAGCCATGATACATTGTAAAATTTAAACAAATCTCATAGTGGCTAACGCTCACATTTTTGTATTAAAGATATGTTTACAGATTTTATCTGTCAAAAAATGTTTAGTTCCTAAAATTATCTCTCTCTGAAATTGTGTCAGAAATATTGGGGATATAGATTGAAATAATCTCTTCCAAAAAATAGCTGAGCAACAAGATTCACATATTCAGGACCTCATGGAATTTTCCATATTCATCAGAATGACTTATATCAGCAAGCAAATTTACTATATCATAAATTTGAAAGTATTTTAACCACCTTTGCTTCTAAAGAGGCAAAATTGTCCTGGTTTTTTTTGTTTTGGGGGCTTTTTTTCTGTTATTTCATTTTAATTATCCTGAAGCCTGGACATGTTTCTTGTGTTTGACGTTCCATAACATAATATTTGTAATACTCTCTAATGTCAGAAATGCATATTTGAGTTTTCATTTTTATTGGAAATTTATAAGGTTTTCAGTACTGTACTATTTTAATCTAAAATGTAGAAAGAATACTGTTTATACACAAAAGGATAAATTATTACCTGTTGTAATTTAAGCTAAAATGCAACTTATTTTAGGATCAATGTGGAAGAAAAGTTTCAAGTAAACTATAATTTAAAAAATACAAAGTCTCTAACTCTTCTCAGGATGTTTTGCTCATCTTCAATATTTGTAATATTTTCCTACTGTTAGTAAAGTATCTACTGTCAAGCCAGACTTTATCTGAACTGTATTACTCTTTCAGAACGTTATCCCTTAGAAATAAGAAAATAATAAATTGTTTACAGGTTTTTGGAATAATTTAATAAAAACATTTCTTCTAACTACCCAGTTGAACAGAGAATTTATTTACATTGAGGAAGAAAAGTGTGCCGCGAGTTTGAGAAAGAGCGTGCAGTGCATGTATTTGTACATGTGCATGAATGTCACATACACACGTGGAGTTCACAAAGTACTGACCATGTTGATACAGTGATACATATCCAGATGTCAGTAAACTTAGAATCCTTTTCTCGGGCAAAAGAAAATGGCCCAAGAAAAGGATTCTGCATCTGAGTTGCTTTCCCTCATTTTGTTACATAATATTTTAAAATATGAAAAAGTCTTTGTATTCAGAGTACTCTGACAAAGCTTAGCCATAAATTTTAAATATTTTTCTCACCTCGTTTAACAGCTTATCAGCTGATGCCATTTTGTGCCTTGTTTTATAAGATTACCTGAGACGTACAGAGATAAGGGTGATAATTACATTTGTCTTTCTTCAAATGCCATGAAATAATGGATGACAAAACGAAGTGTCAGAGTGGAAGTCGAGAGTCACGAGCCTTCGAGAGCGGCTTGACCTTTTGGACGTGTCTGTAGGAATGGTGACAGCTCTTGCAAGCCCATTGTGAGGAGGAGCTCAGAGAATGTGAACAGTGATTAGCATGGTGTTCGGTTCAGAGTCCTGCTTATCAAGTGTTCTCCTTTTGCCTTCCAAAACAAATACTGTCTAAAATCATAGTGCAGGATGTTTCTTCCAACAGGTCACTTGACCACATTTTATTCATTCCGCATGAGAAAAGCAGCAGTGCTATCATTCTTTTAATCTAGTGAATGTAAACAGAGTCACCTTAATTTTACATAAGTTAAAGCTACAGCTTCCCCAAAGGAAAGAAGCCCACTCCCTTCACCTACCCCTCCTCTTCCCCTCTTGAGGGGCCGTAAACTTGCCAGTAAGCTTGCCATGCCTTTCGCTGTCTCTTCAGCCTCATCTGCCTCGCTCTCCTCCCCCTCCAGCCACACCACCTGCCCACTGCGCTTCGACTGCACCTCCTATCGTACCTCGCTCCCTCATTTCACCCAGTCAAAATACGACTCCTTTTTCCAAGCCATTATCTTCCACTCAACGCAAGGTCCTCAACGCAAGGTCCTCTCTCAAGAGTTACACGAGTCTTCAAGGGGACCACAAAGCCGCATGTACTTTCGCAACACTCAGACCCTGATGCCCTTTTTCACCATGAGGACAGGTACAGTGATGTTGCACACGTGAGGTCAAATTGCTGGTGCCTTACTGAGCGACCTTGGAAGAAGTGGCACCATGCGCTTGCAGTTTTCAAAAAGCAGCCAGTTTCACTTAAGAATGTTCTTGATAAAGGCAGTAAACATTATTAACCTTATTAATCTCAGCCTTCAGAAACAAAACATCATTTTAATAGCCCATGTGTCTGGAGGCAACAGCCACATAAAACACTACACAGTTGAGTTGTGAGTTTAACAAACTGCTTTTCTCGCAGAATCCATTTTTGCTTGAAAGAACAATAGACAGATAAATTATTGGAATTCAAAAAATTTGTAAATTGATTCACCTACAGGAAAATAAATAATATTCTGAGCCAAAAGTAGAATTTTGGAAAACTTGTACCTACTACAGTGAGCATGACACCTTTTCCAGTACTTAAATTCTTTCTTGATGAGACTAATGGTGATAACAAGTGATTTTCGATACCATCTAATGAAATGGGACAATGTTTGGAAGATCGGTTTAATTCAGCAATTGTCAGCGGACCGGTGCATGTTATAACAAAAGTATGCACTGAGATGTAAAAGAGACCCATGAGTTTTAGCATAGCAAATGACTCCAAGTTTATTTTGTGTGATTTTATCTTCTGCACCATATGGAGCTAACTTTTAAGAAACTAGCACTTGTCAAGTTTCTGTAAGTACTGAAGAATAGCTGTGATTATCTGAGAAGACTATTAAAATATTTTTCCTTTTTCCAACTACGTGTCTGCAAGCCGAATTTTCTTCTAAGGCCTCAACTAAACCCATCTCGAGAGTGAGTGCAAGCGTAGATGTGAAAAAACAGCTGTTTTCTATTAAACCAGAGATTAGAGACTGACAGAAATGCAAAACAAAGGCCACTCTTCCCATTATTATGTTTTGGAATATATGGTTTATATTTTCATAAAAATTTGATAATGTATAATGGGTTTATTATTTTTAAGTATGTATGGTATCATATATTTTCAATGTTCTGTTTTGATTTCAAATTTCATTAGCCGTATCTACCCAAAAAAGTTATTTGGAGTGCACAATCCCTTAAGAATGTAAAAGAGTCCTGAGACCAAAAAGGTTGAGAGCTGTTTTGCACAATCCTGATTACCGTCCTGCTCACACCCCACCCTGGTCTAGAGATGCTATTTCTCACTTTCTTTCCACTTTCAGACTTTGCATTTCCATATTGTAGTTATTTGTGGGCCTGTTGTATTCATCTTGGAGGTGAGATATCAACTCTTAAAATCTCACAGAGGAAACTGTCTCAGGTGTGCCACTAACCTCCAGGCCACTGTGAACCACTGTGTCTTTGGGTTTATCTGTAATGGGAATTGGATTTAATGACGTACCAATGTCCTTCTAGGTAGAAAACAGTATGAACACTGTTCTCTAAAGAAACCCTTTGGTGGACCCAGTGCCGTTCTAAGCCACACAATGGCACATGTGGCCCCTTAGAGAGGAGAGTCCCGAGTCTGGCTTTTGAGATGCGGGTTTCAAAATGACAGCGTCCGTGTCCTCTCAGAGCTTTCAGTCAGCGGTAGGAAGACGGGAGCCACTTATCACTGAGGTTAGTGACTATTAGTCTCAGAACAAAGCAAATGGCTCCTTAACAGATGACAGGCATTTAAACTGAGGACGGAGGTTTCTTCCTCACCGGAGACGATTCTGCATTTGTCCTGACAAAGGCTAAAGGGAGCTAGGAACGGAGGCAGCAGACAGCTTGGTGTGTTTGAGGAACTACAGGTGAATTGACCTAGCTTGATTTTTACAGAGAACGTGGGCAGACGGAGCAGCAAGAGCCGAGGCTGCACTCGTAGGCTAAGTAGAATTGAATGAAATCTGTCCCGCTAGTCCCGTGGGTAAGTGAAGCAGCTGAGGGAGAAGGCCGGTGACAGGCACTTTGGCAAGTGACCTGTGCTCTGGCAGTCTTGTTCAGGACTGCTGTTGAACTCAGGAGAAGAATGACACTGCATTCTTTTAAGAATGAAAGCCACACTCCTTTAGGGCAGGTGGGGCCTGCAGAAGCCTTTACCATGAGGTGGGCATCCCAGGGGGCACCAGTGCGCGACGCAGGGACAGCAAGTCCCGGGGAAGAGGCCCGGTGCTCCGGGACCTAGTAGAACTAGTCTTGCCCGGAGAGAAGGGGTTTTCCTGGCGTCACTCACAAGGGGCTCTGGCCTGGGGCTAGCTCACGCTGCTGGATGCACTTGGGGTTTTGTTTCTTTGTGTATTATGCATTCAAATCAGCAATTTACATCCTTTGCTCTCAGTTTTGAATATAATTGATTTAAGTATAAATGAAGAGACTGCTGAGTTTGTCTCTGGCTAGAGAAGTACACAGTACCCAAGAAAAAAATCTGCTCATGTGTAGTCATTGTCTCTGGCAGCCACACAGGCACCGAGTACATGAGCCCAAAGCCTAAGGTCTCTTTTTCCCAAATGATACACATTTTTTATTAGTGTCTATTTACAAAACACTGAGTTTCAGTGTACACATTTTGATCTTACTCCCTCCCCATTGCCCTTTCTTATACTTCTCTTCCTCTCGCCTTCATTCTCTTCCTCTTGTCTAATAATAGTTTCCCTTCTACTTTCATGTCATCTTTTTTTAAGATTCCACAAATTAAGGAGAACATGTGATATTTGTCTTTTTGAGTCTGGCTTATTTCACTTACTGATAATCTCCAGACCCATCCATTTTCCTGTAAATGACGTAATTTCATCCTTCTTTATAGCTAAATAATACTCCATTGTGCATACCACATTTTCTTTATTCATCCATCTGTTGATTGGCATGGGCTGCTCTGAGGCCTCAAACTCACCACAATCCTCCCACCTCAGCCTCCAGAGGGCTGGGATTACAGACATGTACCACCATGCCTGGCGATTCTTGCTATTATTTACTGCACTATTGGAGTCATATTCAGGAAGTCTTTACCTGTGCCTCTGGCTTCAGACGTTTCTTCCATGTTTCCTTCTAATAGTTTCAAATTTTCAGGTCTTATACCTATGTCTTTGATCCATTTCAAGTTGATTTTTGTACAAGGTGAAAGATAGAGATCTGGTTCCAATCTTCGACACATAGATACCTAGTTTTCTCAGCACTATTTGTTAAAGAAACTATTTTTTCTCCAATGTATGTTTTTGGCTCCTTTGTCAAGAATCACATGACTATAGTTTCATAAGTTTGTTTCTGTGTCCTTACTTTCAGGGTCAACCTTTCATGAATTTCTTGCTATAAGCTTTTGAAAATGATTACTTCATATAGGTTCCAATGTATACTGTCATGAGTGTTTCCCTAGTTCAAAACTTGAACTAGGGACCCATCAATCTTCCCTGAAAGAATAGCAACCCCCAAACGTGGGCAGTACAAACCTTTTCCCACAAGAAGCACTCCACAGCATGTGGCCCTCAAGATGGAGTCACCAGCACCATCTTCCACGGCAAAGCGCAACTCTAAATAGCAATATTAGGGAGAAAGCTGGGCTATGGAAAGTGGATAGAAATTTTTTAAGTCAGTGGAGAAATGGCACATAAATTAGAAGCCAATGTAAGTGCTAATATTCAAGATTTTTAAAATTTACATTCACAAGGTGTGCAGAGAAATTTATAAAAGTTTTGCTGACAAAAATGTTTTGTTTTTACATTTTTCTTGTGGGACAGGGGACTAAACAAGATTCTGCCCAGTAAATTGGGGTGCCCTGGCCTTCATATCCTTAAATACTCTTTGGCCTAGGTTTCCCTATGCAACTGACTGCCCACTGAAGACCACTTGAACTGTGGAAGAGTCATCCCGGAGTTGTTGTTATTTGGTTCTCTTTTTCCTGTAAAGATTTGCTGCATGCAGGGAGGAGAGGACTCTGTCCTTATGGCAGCCAGGACATTGTTCAGCTCCTCTCGCTTCCTCTTGGCACAGATGTGTGTCCCCACCCTTTTCTTGATGAACTTGAGGGCCCATTTGTCCTCGGAGACCTTGAGCAGCAACCTGGCATGCTGCTCCTGTGGGGCAAAGCCACACGCCTCTCAGATCCTGTCCCGCGCCAACTCGGTGTGCTTGGTGGGGCTCCGCAGCGGTGGCTGTGCCTCACCCTGGCCCTGTCCTTGGTCACCGTGTAGTCCTGGTTGAGGGCCAAAGCTGTCAGGTAGCACAAAGCCATGGCTGCTGCTCTTCACTGGCTGCTGCTCCGAAAGGGCTGGCAACCCACAGCGAGTTTTAGGTATTTAACATAGTTTCCAGCACAGATTTATTCTGAAATGTCACAGGTCCAGTGATAAACCCAAGGATAAGAATTGGAGGGATCGTATGACCTATGGTGCCACCCATAAGGGCATAAGTAGTGTGAGACACACAAGGCCCAGTACCACGTCCTCAGCAAGCACTTCTGCATCCCCCTGTTCCAATCTGCACGGGCTGCCACCCTAAATAAGCTGCTGCATTGAGCGAGGTGGTAAGGAGCACAGGCCCGGAGTCAATGCCTGCTTCGGGATCCTGCTCTGCATTTTACAGGGCACGTGACACTCTACAGCTCCCCTGTCCCACCTGACCCTCTCCTAGTCCCCGAGCACCCGGGACCATAGGAATGCTCGCCTCACAGACAGGAAGTGAGTACTATAGTCCGCAGAATGCACTGAGCAAGGCTGCTGGCACACAGGAAGGCTGAGCTTTCCGATCCCTGAAAAAGTGCCTGCCTTAAAGACAGCTTTCTTCCATGATTCTACGTAGGTTTTCTCCTTTGACATTCTTCTTATTTTGCCGTTAAAGAGCTTTTAGTCGTCTAGTCGCAGGAGACTGGACCTGGCCTGTGGAAAGGGAGCCGTCAGAAAGCACAGATGCGCCTCACTGAAGTGCTGCCGGCACTGTGCCGGCTTCGTGGCAGCAGAGCCCAGAGGCACTAGTCGTCCGACAGGAGTAGGGACTGGCGAAAGTGGGTCATTTCCTAAGAAAGTGTCACAAGTGGGCTTTACGGCAGTTGTCTCTGATTCTGGTCAATACCAGGTATCAACTACAGGCCACCGCGGTCAACTTAGGCTGTTTCACAACCTAGTGGAACTCAGCCCCGGTCCTCTCTCTGTTGCTTGTTATTGATTACAGAGTAACCAAAATGGAAAGTGCTAAGCTATGTGTCAGTACTTGTGCTAGAGACATACACTGCTCCCGGACAGGAAAACGGAAAGCACTTCGCTTCGACTTCCCCTTTTATAGTCTGAAATTCTTGCTGCAATTCCTGGTTAGCTGTTGAGTCATCAAGTCACATTGCAGCCCGCCCCTGAGGCCTGAGGGATCCGGCAAAGCAGGGAGCCCTTGAGCAACCTTATCGGGAGAGAACTTGTCAGAGTCAGAGCAAACCGAGTGGGACCGTGTGGCTCCAGGACTCGGGGATTTAAAAGACCCACCATCCCGAGCTCTACGGAAGGTGGTGAAGCTGAGAAATTGAGGCTCTAGCCCATAGAGGGCGGCCTGCGCCGGGACCACACTCATCTCGCTTGGCTTGGTCTCTGGGGAAAGCGTCCCGAACACAAACACATCAAAGGCAGCTGTTTCATTTGTCATCAAAATGTGCCTGCTCTTGTTAACAATATCCTGGAGTGGTGGAGTTATGTATTTTCTGGCTGAGAATGGAAATCCTCCCGTCTGATCCACATGTCTTTGTTATTGGGGGAAAGAATAGACACTCCAATAGGTGAGCCTTGCCAGGAAGCTTAGCAAGACTCTCCCCAGAAGCACCTGTTGTCTGGAGCGTGTGGTGCCCTCATAGGAAGAAAATCGGACCATTTAAACCGATCAGAGAATCGCTTCCTTAAGCATGTCATGGAATCTAAATGCATCTAAAGTTTAAAAGGAGCAATAAAATGATTCCTCATCTACAGCCCATGACTGGAAATGAAGGTGACGACCTTGGCAGGGTGGAGCGGAGCAAAGAAACTGCATGGGAGAGGGGATTTGTGCTGACAGCTTCCGAGGCAGAGATACCGTATCTTCATGACCTTTGAACATGACAGTTCAGCATAAATCTGCCCAGAGTACAGTGATCTGTTTGGGGTTTTTTTTGCCACTTACCAGTCCAATTATTTAAATATAGGATGACCAAAAATTACATATTTTTAATTAATTTTTATAATATAACAAGAAATATAAAGACAATTTCATCAAATGTATTAAATAATTTTTCTGTATATGTTTTTCCTGGCATATCTTAAAACATTCACCACACAACACAGTGTTACAATCTAGACAGTAGTATCTAGTCTCTTTCTGAATTCTTTTTTGTATGATAGTCTTTCTTTGAACAACACACTTTGCACTATCCTATTGGCCTTTCCTTCTTTTCTGTGGGTGCTGTAATTTCAGTAAAATGTCTACTCACTAAAGGTGAAGGCAAAGACATCGATGATGGACATCCTGGCTGCTGTTTTGTTATCCCGCATTTTTCGATTATTTGGTCTATTAGACCTAATGTAAATTATAAATGACTTTTTGAACCACCTTGTTTTGAACAAATAACAAACAAGTTCCATCTTGTTTTGTCCGGAAGGTACGTAAATATTTTATAATAATATTTTTTCTTCCCATTTTCATTACAGGACATCTCATTAGATGTTGGTTTGCTCTGTCAGCACTAACCATAGAATTATAATACTCATTGACCACTAGTGGAATTTTTGAGTTTCATTTCTTCCTTCAAGTTCTATCATTTCTGTTTTTTGAATAGTTGACAATAAGGAGACATCTTTTTTCTTTCCATTTCATAACACAGACTTTTCCTCTCTGATATGCTAACATTTCTCCCTTTTTCAGTTTTTTCTTTTGCAGATCTTTTGGCACATTCTTCCTATTCTGTCTCAGCGTCCCGAATGTGTCCATTTTGTATTGCAAAAGAATATTACCGAGTTCCAGAGAAATATAAAAATTGTATCTAATGTACTTATGATAAGAGTTTTTTTAGACTGTCGCACAAAATTATAGGTTATTTTTCACAAATAAACATGAATTAGTAAAAGAAAATAACAAGAACTTATTACTAGATTTCACTAGAAACAAACATCAAAGGTGAATACAACATTCTAAATTAAAATGTATGCAAAAATAGTCAATAGAAAACAAATAAACAGGGGCTGGGGATTTAGCTCAGTGGTAGCACACTTGCCTAGCAAAGGGAAGGCCCTGAGTTCAATCCCAGCACCCCTCCAAACAACAACAACAAACTCAGACATAGGAGTGTATCTCGTGCAAACAAAAATCCACTGGTTGAAATGACACCTGCCGGAGCAACGCCAAGAACAGTCAGTATGTAAACAAACGTGCTGCGCCCAAGGGACACTCAGAGTAAACTAAGTGTCTAAGGGTATTTTTTTTATACACAAAAATACGAGAAAATGCATTTTTTTATACTGTCACTTTTTTGTGGCTAGAAACACAATGTATATAAAAGTAGAAATCCCTCCATCATCCTAAAAGATAAATGCTACTTATTTGGTGTCCATTCTTCCAGCTCTCTGGGTGGACAGACAGGATGTTAGCAACCAGCAGCCAGGCTCAACCCTGAAGGAACGGCCTCCCAACACACAGGCTGGCCTCAAACTCACCGTGTAATCCGGACTGTTCTCAACTTGAGGCAATCCTCCTGCCTCAGCCTCTTGAGAGCCGGGATTACAGGCATGCACCACCACACCTGGCTATGGACCTATGAGCCTTGGAAATGGTCAAGGCCAGCCAGGAGCAGGTGAGCCCCTGAGAAAGAGTAATTTTGATGTCTATCCCTTTTTAGCCTGCCTAATTCTCCCCCACCTTTTCATGTATGGTGAGTTGCTCAGGCCAGACCTCTCCAGATAGCCCCTTAGGCTTGATGCCCGTCTTTCCACTTGTCCTCCCTCAAGCAAGATAAGCTACTCCAGCTGGTCTACCAGGGACTCACCCCCCACCGCGGCACCAGCTACCCCAGCGGAAAACCAAGCAGATAAATAAATGTCCTTCCCACAGCTGTGGAGAGATGATAATGGTTCTGTACTTTTACAGCTAACCCTTTTTAAAATCATTTTTGAAAAGGCAATACATTCACATAGCTCAGAATTCTAACAATATGAAAATTCTCATTTCTATGCCTGTCTGCCCTCCCTGAGCCACCTCCCATTTCAACTCTGCAGGTAACCAGTTTTTTAGTAACATATTTATTGTTTAAGAGTTTCTTTATAGTTTCTTCCCTTAGGGAATTCCTGATTTTTCTAGGCTGACTTTAAACTCTTGATCATCCTGCCTCAGCCTCCCAGGTGACCCAGATTACAGGTATGCACCACTGCACTGAATTTATTTATACTTCTTTTTTTCCAGTAGTGGGGACTGAACCCAGGACCTTGTACATGCTGGGCTCTACCCCTGAGCTGCATCTCCAATCTTTTCCTTTTGTTTTTTCCTTTTCTTTTTTTTTGGGGGGGAGGGAGGGGACAAGACCTTCCTAAATTTCTGAAGCTGGCCTCAAATTTGTGATCCCCCAGCCTCAGCCCCCAGAGTTCTGGAATTATGTGCCACCACAGCCAGCTTCTTTATACTCTTATAAGAAAAACAGTCCCTCCGAGACAGAGAGAAAATTCTTGAGAGTTCTCAGAACCATAAGCCAAAAGAATCTCGCTAACAGAACTTCCGGTGCTCTGGAAATTCTAATAAATCTTTCTTCCGGCCTCTTGTCACAACTTCCAAATAACTACCTTCTTGCAGTTGAAATTCCTTGTTCTAAAGAAAGTTGGAGCCTGGTGTGGTGGCCCATGAACCCGAAATCCCAGCCCTCAGGACGGTGAGGCAGGAGGATCACCATGAGTTCAAGGGCACCCTGAATTACATAGCAAGACCTTGTCTCAAAAAAACAAAAAACGAAAAGAAACGAAATAGGTTCCAATGGAATTTTAACAAGCTCATCACTCAGAAATAAAGAAAAAGCCTACTATCCCATGCCCAGGTCTAAAAGAAAGAAAGGGTAGAGCTGGAGAAGGTTTGAGATCCCTCTCTTCATATGCTCATTCATTTGTTGGCCATTCCTATACGCAGGCACTGAGCGAGGTCTTGGGGACACAAACACAGTCCCCACATTCATGGCAAAAGGAAGCCTAGGCCAAGGCTATCACTGAGCTTATTCAACTGCAACTGGCAGCAAGTTCAAGCCAAACAGGTCTGTGCTTAAAAAAGAGGATTGCACGGCTCCTGTGGTGGAAATGTGCATGGATAGGTTTGGTTTTAAGTACAGCTTGAGTCAGAGCTTAAATGATATCACTAACCATCTCCTGGCTTTGTGCTCTCTGGGCTGGTTCAGTTCTCAGGCTCCTCGTGGTGGCCTGGTGGCTTCAGAACACATCATCACACCTTAGACTATCACTTGACAGTGTCTAAGGAGGTCCTCCCAAAGAGGAGAATGGACACCTCAACTTCACACACACACTCCATGGTGGAGTCAGTTCATGGACTTTCATCACAGAAAAGCATTTCAGGATGCGTGAGAGTCGTCAGCAGATGTATTGAGCAGAATGAAAGAAGCTCAGAAAGCCCACAGGAAACATACGCACAGCAAGAGTACAGGCAGAGGCATGAAGCTGTCGCGTGGTCTGGGGCTGGGGCTATTTATGTGATCTTGGGGTGTCCTCAAGACTCATTAGAATGAGAACCATGTATATGCATTTGCAGTTTGAAGAAAGAAGTTTGTGGAATTATCAAATGTACAGCAACTGAAGAAAAGCAATTTATAAATTTACTGTATCTTTGTGACTCTTAGGAATTATGAGTAGCCTGGAAGGGAAAATCAGGCTTGGAAATGGGGGAAAAAAGACATTGTAACCTTGGGTAATTTTGTATCCTGAAATTGCAGATTTCCTAAAGATATAATTTTAAACTTATCATTTTCCTTGTCTCCCTTCTACCTATCTTTATTTTTTCTATCCTTCCTCAAGACCAGGGGAAGTGAATAAGTGGTGATCCCAAAAACCTAACAAAAATCCAGGGTTCAAGTGGTCTTCACCCTGAGTGGCTGGTGCAGGTCACATGACTATTCCTAAACCAATCACTAAAGCAGGGGTGGGGGTGAACTGTACTGATTGGTAGCCTAGGTCTCATGCTCCACTCTTGGAACCAGGCCTCAGGCAGCTTTTACCTAAAGTCAGAAAGATGGAGATTTGAGAAGTGGGGCTGGAACATGAAACTAGGTAGCGTGGCCACACACAAAAGAGGCTGCTAGGCCACAAAAATAGGGACTTCCCACATCACCCATGTAGTTAAAAGTGAGGGAATGATTCAAAAGGGGACTGCAAAGTTCCATAGGGTGCCTGGCCCACAAAGAGGCATCAGAAGTGTTCCCTGCAGAAGGAGCTGGCATCAGCTGGTGAAGGTGGTTCGTTCACATTTGTGGAGAAGCTATCGTAGGAAGGCCAAAGGCAAGAGAGAAGGAGCCCTTGGAGGGAATTTAAAGAACTATGATGTGACTGGAGCCCAGAAGGAAGGATGGAGGCCAAGGGGAGTGACAGGTGTTGGGTGGGCAACCCAGACGGGCAAGAAGCCCATAGCTGGAGCTGCCACAATGATCCAAGCTCAGGTCCACTGCTCAGCTGCACACGTGACATATTCAAGGTGGGCTGAGTGTTCAGGTCGCACTCCACACTGTATCCCAGTGCTCTGAGAGTACGAGGCTCAAATCTGCCTGAGGGGCCTGCCTAGAACACACAGGAGCTGAGTCCCACATCCTTGGATGGTCCCCACTCACTGCACCCACACACTGGAGCCTCTGCGGGCTGCTCACCACCACCATCACCACCTCCTGCAGTTATCAAGGAGGCACCAGGAGTGCCAGGATGTAGCCACAGTCATGTTTCCTCATCTTAGCAGGGCAGGTAGAAGAAGCCTGGCCAGGAAACACAGGCTGGGTGTGGGTACCAGCTGAGGGCCATCCTCAGAACCAGGACTCTGGTGCTCACAGAGACCAGACTATGCCCAGGACACCCACCATGTGAGCCATGTCCAGGCCAGGGCCTGTCACAGGGCCTGGGCTGAAGAACAAGCCTGAGGAGAGAGCAGCAGAGCCCGGGCCATGGCCTGAGCTGACTCTGCACTCATCCCAGCTCCATCTGGGACCTCCTGGGGAATGTTTTATAATATCTTCAGGGGACCACAGGACATACCTCTTCATCAGTGTCATATATATAGCAAAGTGAGGAACGCAAGACAACAGGGTCAGAACTACATTACTGCCTCCTCCTTTCTCTCACCTTAGATTCTGGACAGAGTTTTCTCCCTACTTCCTCTCCATGGTTTCTGATCCCTTTCTGACTTATATTTAAGCCATCTAGTTCACATGTGTGTTTTAAATTAAAAGTTGCCTCCATTCTCTCCTGGAAGTAGATCAATAAGTGAAAGAAGATTATAAAAATGTTCTCTAACCCCACAGAGTCACCGTAGATATAACCTAATTTGTTATAGATCAACTCCAGTCCTCACATGTCGTAAAGCATTTCCTTTATCTCCTGTCTCTTCTGTCAAAGTGGAATTGCAGCCACCACTGTTGGCCAGTCAGTTTCCTGTCTAATTGGTTGCTCATTAGTGCACAATGTAGTTTCCTCCCAACAGCGCAGCAAGCACAGGACAGCTGCAGTGCACATCTGTGTTCAGCTAGCAAAGCGGCCCCGCTCTCGCCAATCATACTAATCACGCGAGAAGAACGAAGAGGAGGACAGAGCCTCACAGGAGCCAGGACGAGCTCTCAAATGTGGTTCACTCACAGTAATTCCCATCTTCATTTTTCTCGTTTGTCAACTAGAAAGTTCTGCTCCTCAGTTCTGCTCAGAATCTGACCTGAGCGAGCAGCCACTCCCACCCCTGCTGGCACAGTCTCCAGCCACAACTCAAGGTTCTCAGTGCACATCTCCTCCTTCGTTTTTGCACAAGTTAGTAAATGTTAACTTTCTTTTTCTTGACATTAGAATTGTGAAGCCAGCACCGTACTCCTGCCGCGGTGGCCGCAGGGAGGCTGCGCCAGCCCAGGCAAGGCCAATGTGGGACCCAGCCCCTGGCGTCGCTGGGAGTCACTCGACAGGGACGGCAGCCTTGTTCCTCAGCATCCCTCTGCCCATTTTCCTCTGTCCTCCGGGCATCTCCAAGTACACTGTGGAAATGGCCACCTGCTCTTTGAAGCGGGACTTAATCTAACTGTCCAGCTGACCCTGGTTTCTGAAAATAGGGAACTGAACTAGCTCTTGTTTGCCCACCCCACCACCTCCGGGGCCGAGCAGGGGCAACCAGTTGGAATGAAAGACGAGGGGGTGCTGGACCCTTCATCTCAGCCTCCTACCCAAGGCAGGTTCTTCTCCCTGACTAGGAATCCCCAGAACCTGCTAAGAGCTTTCTCAACAGAGAAACTGAGTCACAGCAAAGAGCCTAACGGTCACCACCCACCACATGGAGGTCGTGTCTTCAACAGCCACTTTTCTTATTAAGCATCAGACTACTTACAGCCTCTTTAAGAACAAACCCTGGTGGGGTGTGGTGGTGCACACCTGTAATCCCAGCACTCTGGGAGGCTGAGGCAGGAGGATCCTAAATTCGAGTCCCACTTGGGCAACTAAATGAGATTTTGTCTTAAAGAAAAAGGGGGGGGGTGTGCTGGGAGGTAACTCAGTGTGAAAGCCTTGGGTTCAGTCTCCAATTTCAAAAGAAAAAAATACAAAAACAAAAACAAAAACAAAACGTGCATGACTCCCCAAGCCCACTCACGTGTTTGGGCAGCCCCTGGAGGGAGCAGAGTTGTCCTTCCCTCCGCTCCACACCAGAGGTCTTCTGCACTTCAGGCAGAGTCATCCACATGTGTGGAGGTCGAAACAGAGAGAACAACCAGGCACCAGAGCTCTGCAAGGAGTCAGGGCCCACTAGAGGAGCGGGGGCAGAGGAGAAAGGATTTTGCAGCTATGTCCAGCCCGCAGCCATGTCCAGCCCGCAGTCATGCTTGGACACACCTGTACTATAATAAAAACTTTTTAAGAAGAAGCTTTGTTACTTACATACACTAACTATTTTACATATTGTATGCAGCCCAAGACAATTCCTCTTCTCTCACCATGGGGGGGTAGGCGGCCAAGACAGTTCAGGCGTGTGCCACCCACTGGCCATGGGGGCGACCCTGCTGAGAGCTTTGCCACTCTGTGCTCTGGGCAGAGCAGCCTGGGCATCCCCTGGGTGAGCTGCGAGTCACCTTCCCTAGGTGTGCTGGACACGCAGGCTGGAGAAACGGAATCTGCAGGACTCCATGATTACTTAGCTCAGAGGTGCGAAACGCCAGCTCATTTCCTTCAATCCCCCATGTGGCTGCTGGGACTAACCAAGGCCACGCATGAAGATCCACACTGTACAGAGTGAATTCTGACAGCAGCCCTGAGACATAGGCCTTATCACCCCCGTTTTACAGAGGAAGGAACTGGGTTTAAACAGGCGAGACATCTAAGCCACGGTCAAAAAAGGAAGGACCTGGGACTTTCCCCGGGCTGCTTGGCTGCCTAAGCTATCTTGAGACGGGAGTCACAGCTGCTTTGCTTCGGGGGATGCAGGCATAGAACAGGCTCCAAGCAGAGTACAGCCCAGTGTAGACCTGGGCTGAGAAGACTCCCTGGAGTAGTCTGGCCTGAGGCTTCTTGGAGCCTCCATGAAGGGCTGGAAGGGACAGAGGAGGCAGGCACAGCTCCAAGCTGCTCCCAGGAAACAGAGCTGGACCTGAAACCCTGGCCTCTGAGGTTTTGTCTAGGCTCGCCCTGCAGCTCCAAGCTCCCTTGATCAAACAGAGCTGGGGGGCCTAGGCCCGACTCAGCAGCATCTGGGGCAGGAGGCAGGCCCAGCACTTCAGATGTGGACAGAATGCTTGCCAGAGGCAGGGTCTCAAGCCTCAAGGGGAGCTTGTCTCCAAGACCTCTCTCCAGAAATGCAATTTCCAGATGCTTTCTCTGAATCTGATGCCAGTGTCACTCCTCTGTGAAGTCTGCCCAACCAGCCTGGGCAATCTCAAAGGGTCTGAGTTCTGTGCTGCCACAAATGGGACACATTCGATTCTGCAGACATCCGCTGGGTATGTACTACACACTCAGTACTCACGCAGGATGCTTCTACATAATCTCATTTTATCCTTAGCCCACAGGAAAGACACCATTTTTGCTGGGACAGTTGTGACAGAGTCAGGGACTTGGATGGGGGACAGGTAGACTCCTGGGCCCTTACCTGTTGCTCACTAACAGCATGATTTGTGTTTTCTTCTAGGACAATCAGAAATTTAAAAGCCATTTTTGCTACAAACCAGGACTCTTCACTTGAGTCTACACATGCCTAACAAGTAACAAAGCAAAACAAGCTTGACCTTCATTTTGTGTCCTTTGTTACCATAAATCTTGGGTCAAATCTCTGGGCTCTGCAGAGGGGCATGTTGATCATTTAGGAGTATCTGTCGGCAGGAGCCGACAGACAGGGTTGATCATGCCAGGGTTGAATTCATAAGATCTTGTCCCTCTTCAAGACTGAGGACACCAAGATAAGAGGTTTAAAGGGACCTTCAGATACACCTAGAAGCTTCCAGCCATTGTCCTGAACCTGCATCACCTGGATTCCAGGAAAGGTGGAGCCCACATGACTGAGATGGCCACAGGCAGAGACAGTGCTTTGCTGAGAGATTCCAGAACTACGACATCAGGACTGAGATTGGTCAACTAGACTCCAGTCCACCAGCTAATCCTTGAAAGCTCACTTCCTGCCTTTTCAGGTGGGTCACTCTGAACCGCTATATCACAGTGTACCCCCTCCAGCTACCTAAGCTGGAGTCCTTTCCTATCTTCCCTCTAACTTTCCAATTAAGCCTTTTTTCTGTAAATTTATGCTTTGGTTTTCATTTCCATTTCTGTTAAAGCAAGGACCCACACTAGCCAGCCACATTCCCATTTGCTGTAAGAACAGAAACTAGTGGCTTATGGAGCTGGGCTTTAAGCCTGGGGCCTTGCCTCCAGATCCGTTACTCCTTAATGACACAAAAGCAGCATTCTTCTTAAATTTAGGACTCCCCAAATTACTCGATAATTACTTGGTTGCTAGCATGCTTTTTCCACTGTACTGTACACCTCCAGGAGTTCCAGGGTATCTTACTCCCTCTTGTATCCCAATGCACAAAGCCTAGAACATAATATATGCTGAATAGACTACACTGAACTGTTTAGCAAACATTTACTAAAATAATATGTGCCAGACCCTATACAAAACACAACGACTATGAAGATGAAAACATGCAAGATAAAACCTCTGCATTAGGCATGCAGTCATTGCTGTAGAGTCAGCGCTTGTAACAATGGAAGAATGTACAGAGTGTGCAGGAAGCATGGGGAAGGGGCTCTAGAAGCTTCCAGGGGGGGAAAGAGTGACAGCAGAGGTGACCACTGCAGCAGATGCAGAGCCTGAGAGAGACTGGGTACGGGAGAACTTTGCCACAGGGACAAGAATGGGATGCATCAGGGTGGAAGAACAGAGGCTGGAACACCAAGGCCTGAGATCGCCTGGCTTTGCTAGGGCCGTGGGAGGAAATCAATAGCACTCAGAAGGATACAGGTTTACTAAAGGGTCCCCCATAAATTGAACAACTTCTACCCCCAAACTGCAGACCTCCTACTACTTCCCAAGGTTGTGCCCACCCTGATCCATGACCATTGGGAACACCTTCTGCAGCACAAGAAGGGGGACGTGCCCAGGTGGTCACTCATGGCACCTTCTCCCATGTCACCAAACAAAGGTCCTGCCCTAACCCCAGGAAAACAGAGGAGCTGTGGGGAGCTCTAAGTGTTTTTTCAGATATCATTCCCTCTGGGAAGTCTAAAATCCTTTCTGATCTGTAGAAACAGAAGACAGTAGGGAAAAGTGTCACCTACCAGCCCAACCCAGCAGAGTGTAGGACCCATTAGCAGGTCAGAATGGCTGGCACTGGGCTGGGAATAGTTCAGTGGTACAGCCCTCACCTAGAATGTGAGATTCCCTGGGTTCCATCCCCAGCACTGTGCAAAACCAAAACAGAACTGCTGGTGCCAGAAGGGCGATAGACTAGGCCAGACCAATAGCCTGGGCTACCCTGACACGGGGCTGAAACGCCTGTATCTTCTCCCAAAGGTGATGGGGGCCGCTGAAGAATGGTTGCCATGAATCTCCTGGTGTTTTGGAAATGAGCCTGCTTAGAGTTAAAGAGCAGGAGGTGACAGCCCCGGGAAGGTCACTCTGAGCTGTGATACCTAAGTCAAGACACCCTGGAGAGGCGGTGGTCGGAAAAGAACACAGGTCTAGAAAGAGAGACTGGAAGTCCGAAAACTATAAGAAGGCACATTTCCCAGGCAACAGGAGACTAGAGTAAAAATAGCATGACGATGAATCACTCAAGACAGACTTTCTGTGCCTCTGCTTCCTCCTACCCTTAGGGAACTCCAGCCCACCTCAAACACATTGCAGGGAATTCTGGAGAACCTTGGTACGGTATACGTGTGTATTGGGAAAAGCTTGTTAATGAACTTCCTGTTTGAGGAAGAATTCTGCTGCCACATGGTGTCCAGTTTTGCCCTTCCCTGCTTTGCTCACTGAAGTCTGGGCCACTCGGGTCTCAGGGAAAGCCGCGGTCCTGACGCTCACTCCCAGAGCCAGCCTGCTGTCCTGACGCACCAGGACCAGTGTGCGCCACCAAGACAATTGCTGTCCACAGTGGAAAGGAACAAATGCCCAACGACCAGATCGAGAGCGACCACAATTACAAGCAGCTTCTCTGGAAACCAGTAGGTGCCGACCCCACTCTAGTCCCACAGCAGCCAGGCCCCAGCTAGTCCTGATTTGTCTCCAGGTCAAGGTCGCCTCACTGCACCTGCCCTGTCCCTCCAAATCTCATGTTGAAATGTAATTGCTCTCCTGACACTGTTGAGGGGGGACTCGGAAGGGGTGACTAAAAATGGATTGATGCCACTACTATGACAGCAGGTCGGTATCAGGACAGCCATCCTTGTCCCTGTCTTGCTCTCTCTGTTTCTCCCTCAACTCAGTCGTGCTAGGTAGTTCAGGCTAGTCTTGAACTAACAGTGATCCTCCTGCCTCAGCCTCCCAAGTGCTGGGATTACAAGCATGTGCCACCATGCCAGGCTCTCAGCCTCTCTTGACCTTCCACCTGGCAATGAGAAAGCATGAAGTGCCTTGCCAGATACCAGTGCCACGCCCCTGGACTTCCCAGCCTCCAGAACTGAGACCAAATAAATCTCTATTCTCTGTAAATTACCCAGTGACAAGGGGTCTCACTAAGCCAATAAGCTGCCCAGGCTGGCCTCAAACCTGCAGTCCTCCTGCCTCAGCCTCCCAGAGTGCAGGGTTACAGGTGAGTAGCACCATGACTGGTTCTCAAGGATTCTTTTATAGCAGCAGAAAATGGGGTAAGACAACCATCACCACTACCACTGCCAATACCCACAAAAATGCCATCACCAGAAATGTCCTCTGCGTCTCCGCACCTGGAGATCCAGGCCCCACTTACCCAGCCCTGTTGGAGCCTGCCTGTCTTCCCACCCAGGCCGAGCATCTTTCACCAATGACTGACACTGAGAACATCAATTCGCTTCAGAGCAAAAGACTTCCTAACCCCGCCCACTGCACTCTGAAGGCACAGCGAAGTGGAGTGTGGATTCTTCAGTCTTAGCATTTTTGGTGCACCCACCATAGCGACTCTGCTGTGTTTGTGATGTTAATTGTGCCACGTCACCTTGACATGGGTAAGAATCATCTAGCAGATTAGCAAAGCTCTGGATGTGTGTGGATGATGACGCGTGGGCCAGCACAGTGACAGGTGAGCCCCACCCTGGATGTGGGTGGCACCAACCAATAGACTTGTAGCTTGGACAGAATAAAAAGGGAAAGAAAAAGGAAATAGCACCCATTTTTTCCAGAGGAACCTTTATCCTCACCATTGTGTTTGGATGTTGGTCCCCAGCAGAGACTCTTCGACCTTCAGATGCACTCACACAGGTGACTGCAGTGAGCCCCAGGCCTACAAGTTTTGACTGCTCCTGCTAGCTGTCCAGTACACAAACAGCCTCATTGGACTCTTCTGCCTCTGATTCTGCAGGTGGTCACTGGGACTCCTTCCTGTCTGGTCCTGTGAGCCTACCTAATAAATCTCTTCCTCTGGTGAATCTGGCTAATACAGTGCTGCACTTAAAAGGGTAGCAGATTCTGCCCTTGTCTCACCAGCTCCACTGTTCCCAGCTCAGACCTATCACCACTGTCTCTTGCCTACATTATTGCAATACACTTTCCCATTTCTGCCCTTCAGCCTATTTTTATTCCAGGCCTGCCCCAAATCCTCCCTCATCTTCCCACCTTAGAGTTCAACCCAAATTTTCACAAAGCTTTAATGCCTCCCATCTTAGGCACACCCATCCACCACATCTATCTGGCCTCATCTTCAAGCAACCCTTTTCTTTCTGTTCTCATGCAAAGGACCTTTGGTGTCCTCTCAGGACTGGTAAAGGAAGAAAATTTGAATAGATTTCACTGAAAGATCTAAATTGGCTTTTTTTGGTGAATCACAAACCAGGCAGCATCCTACCTAAAGATTTAAAACATGCGGTCTGATAAGCCAAGAGACACAGTGTTCTTTTTGGCAGAAGCAAGCTGACCAAGCAGAAACAGGGAACAAAAAGCTGGTTGGTCATTTCCAGATTACTTTCTTTATAGGATTAAAACAGGGGGGAGGCCCTTGTCACCCCAGTTAAGGTAAACTGGACCCCTTTCAATTGGTTGCTATGAATCTCTTGGGGGTTTTTGGTTTGTTTTGAAAAATTGCCTGTTAAAGTTTAGTCAGATCACATTGCACATAGCACCAGTGTCTCCATTTTGGTTTGGTGTGTTAGACCTAGGACAGGAGCTCAGTCCAAAGCAATGGCCCCCCATAGATGTCACTTAGTAGGCCCTTTCCACTTGCTGTCTCCCAACCTGGAACGCTGCACCTACGTGCCAGCCTGTCAGTGGTCTGCTCAAATGTCATCATCTCTGATTGCCCTCTCTCTAAGGTCAACACCTTCCCATGCACACATACACATTTCCTGTCTCTTCACCCTGATTTATTTTTCTCTTGATTTATTATTTGCACTTCTTACACTGTGTCTTACTTGTTTTTCTCCTTTATGTCTGTCTCCGGGAAGACCAGGCTTTGTCAGTTTTGTTCCTTGCCATACCCTGGCACCTAGAAGAGCGCTCATTAATGTGCATTGAGTTAAATCTGTTGATTGCTTGTGATGGAGGAGATGAAACCACAGAACATTTCTTTTCCAGGAGATTCCTAGTTACCTCGCAGAGACAGCTGGGCAAGTCTGTACACCAGACACACCCAAAGGTGTGTGAGGACTGGGCAGACGTGGCTTCTGTCACACTAGAAAGCCCTGCTGCCAGATAGGTAGGGGGTGAAATCTGGGAGTGAAAGGTCACTGTGGGCATCAGGGTCCTAAGAAGAGAAGAGCCACAGGCAAAGTGAATGCTGGGAGAACATGGCATTCCCAAGACACCAGAGGAAAAGGGGCTGAGAAAGGAGACAGAGAAGGGCGACGTGGGAAAGAATTGAGCAAGAAAAATTAGGGGAACAATGACTTTGGTGGAGGGGAGTGGCTGATAATATCTTCTACCCCAGGGACTCTACGTTGGTAGGAACCCGGGCCCAGTGTCCAGGAAAAAGACAGAAGCCCCGTGGGGTGAAGAAGTGGGTACATGGCGTATAGAGAACTTGCTCACCAAACTTGGTTGCAAACAGGTCAATCAGGCAAAGAGAGCAGCACACGTGGAGGGCTGTTTAAACTTGGAAGAGATTCTCTTATTTCTACCTAGAGAGGAAGAAGCCAATGAAGAAGAAGAGACTGAAGATACAGGAAATGCAGGCAGTACTCAAAGGAGTAATGCTCCAGAGGTGGCAGGAGGATTAAAAGTGTCACTGTGTGGTCAGTTCAGTATTAGCTCAGTGAGGAGAGGGCTCTTCCTTGGAGAAGGGGACTGAGGGGCATGGACAGGATAGAGAAGGTTGCAGGTGGGGACAGGAAGTAGAGGAAGCTGGGTCATTCCTGGGAGGCAAGATGGGCTTGAAGAAAACACTGGGACTTGAAGTCACTGAGAGGAACAGGAGGATGATCTGACAAAGTCAGGGTGAGAGGTTTTGGATATGATGACTGTGAGGCTGTGTGACCTGATCAGCAAGTGAGGTGGGAAAAACAGGAGACCACAGCAGGAGGGGAGGAGCCCAGCAGAAGGGAAGTAAACTGAGGGTAGGCTCTTGACTTGGTAAGTGGAGAGAAGGCAAGGAACTCCAAAGACTCGGGAGAGCCTGGAATAGACTCCATGGGAGGGAGGAAAGAAGCCACACGTGACTGCTCCCTAGTACTGCTGGAGGCCTCCTTGTTTCCTCCCTCTACCGCCTACTTGGAGCTCTGGTGCTGCTATAGTGTGGGTCCAGAGGTCTTCCCAAAGTCTCACATGGTCATGGGTGGGGAGTTTCAAAAGTGACCGGATTAGAGTGTGTGAATGTGCATTAAGGGTATGATGCTGAGATTAATGGCGCCCCACTTCAAGTGTGGGTGGCACCAGTCAATATGTTTATAGCCTGGATAGAGTATAAAGGGAGGGGGGAAGGCTGCTGCAGATACTGCTGCTTGCTGCCTTCTGCCTGTCATGCCATGGACTGTTTCTCCTCTGGGATGTCCCTCTCCCATGCCACCTTGCCTTGGAGCCAGCTGGCTGTGGACTGAAACCTACTAACTGTGAGCCAAAATAAACCTTTCCTCCTTTAACCCTGGGTGTTGGGTATTTTGTCTCAGCAATGAGAAAAGTAACTAAGACAGGCATGATGGCTGAAGTGCGAGCTGCATCTTGGGCCTTGAGGACAAGGGTCCCACTTTACATGAGCAGGAAGACATTTGTGTCTCTGAGGACTCCATGAAGCCAACTTACCTGCTCTGGACAGTCTATCTCTGAGCTCTGAGATTTTTTGTTAAACTGGGAGTTAACTCAGGTCTCACACATGCTAGGCAAGCATTATCCCACTGAGCCCCATCCTGGTTTTTTGTTTCTTTTATTTTGTGTTGTGTTTTGTTTTGGATGACAAAGTCTTGCTGAGTTGCCCAAGCTGGTCTTGAACTTGCAATTCTCCCGCCTCAGCCTCCTGAGAAGCTGGCATTACAGGTATACACCACCCTGCTTGGCCTGCTGAGACTTCTTTAACTGAAAAATAAAATGTTGCGTGTTTGAGACACTGTTATTTTGGGTTTTCTGTTGGCAGAGGAACTAGTCCCAAACATTGCAGATGGTGTAGGAGGATGGCACAGATCTCAAAGGAGGAGCGTTTTCTGGAGGAGGGTGGGCATGTGTGTGCCTATAAGCAGTGTTAAGAAGTGACAAGAAGGCCAACAGCGGCTTGCAGGCCCCGGGTAAGTTGAGGTGGGAGAAGAGCCGCCTCCACTCGAGCGAGGGCTTTTGGCTGTCGTGGTCTTTGTTCAAGCACAAAGGGGGGGGGAAGCTCTGCAGAGAGCTAGAGGGCCTGATGCTGTTGCATGGAGGGTCTCTGGGGAGCTGTTTCCGGGTTGTTGGTATCCCAAAGAAAGAACCAAGCAGGACACTCAGAAGGAGTCACAGCGTAAGATTTAGTAAAAACCAAAGCTCCAAAGGTACACTCCGCAGGGTGGGAGCAGGCCAGTGAGGGGAGCTCCAGGTCCCATCGGGGCAGGAACTGGGTCTCTCCATGTGGGTTATGGAGGGCTCCATGGTGAAACTCACAGGCATCCTGGGCCAACAGAGTGCCTGATGTGGCCCACGTGTCTGGAGGGACATTTTTGGCCATACAAGGTTTTTAGACGGGTCAGGATGTCAAGGGGCGGGGGGCAAAACCACGATGAAATGAAATGGGACCCCGGGCAGGGTCCCGTACTTTTGATTTTGCACATACTTTGGGGCACATATTTGGGGGGAGCAGGATAATCTCTCTTTTGGGGTTTTTTTTAATGTTTTGGCAGTCATCCTTGCCATCTGCTTTCTCAATTCTTACCCTGTGACCTTCCGTTACCTACTTATCCTTTACTTCCTATCTTAATTGAAGGATCTTGTCAATGGAACCAGTTTCTTTCTCCCCCCGGCCCTGGGAATTGAAACCAGGTTCTGCACACTGAGCTACACGCCCAGCCTTCTTTATTTTATACTTTGAGGCAGGGTCTTTCTACATTGCTGACTTGCTCCAACTGGGCTCAGACTCATGATCCTCCTGTCTCAGCCTCCCAAAGGGATGGTATTACAGATGTGCATCACCACACCCAGCTGTGGGAATGGGTTTCTGAGAGGCATAACCAAAAGGCCCTGAGAGGGAAGCAGCAGCAGGAAGAGGAGCTGGGCACTGCCAAGTGAGTCACGGCATGGTGGGGCAAGGCACAGGAGGGTCTGTGGTTAGGACAGAGGTAAAAAATGGGAACCCAGAATCCGGCCGGGGGTGTGGCCATTCTCCTGCTGCCACTGCCAGGCCGGGGCAGATTCTGGTTCCTTCCTGAAGATAACCCCAGAAGGGCTGGAAGCCAGTGCAGGAAGGGAGGGCCGCAGGAGTGGCCCAGAACCAAGTGTCTTGAAGAGGGGACATCCACTCCTTTCCATGTGTCCTAAGTCCCTGGGGTCCCATTTTTTTCCTCCACTATCTTAATCTTGTTTTTCTAAGTTAATTTCTATGTCAACTTCAGAGGACTCTACTGTACACCTCTATTTTCAAGGACAGATCCTATTTAAGTGTTGGGCATGCAGGTCCTGGGCAAGTTTGGGGCTTAAAGGGGAAGATTTGTTAGGAATCTGGCTGCTGCAGGCTTCCATGCATAGCCAGGTGGAGGGAGGCTGCCTACCCAGGGCTGGTGGGAAGGCAACTCAAGGCTCTAGAAGGGGCAGTTACTGTGATCAAAGGCTCAAGAAATCAAATAACAGTAAGTGCTGGAGAGAGTTGGGGCAGGGGGGAATGCGTCCACGCTGTTGATGAGAACATAAACTGGTACAACCACCATGGAAATCAGTATGAAGATTCCTCAAAAAATTAAAAGTAGAAATTCCATTCAACCAGCTTTTCCACTGCCTAGGGATCTTCCCGAGTTACAGACATTATATTACAGGGACACGTGCATATTCATGTTTATAGCAGCGTACCTCATAACAGCTAACTCTTGGAAGTGGCCTATATGAACATCAGGAGATAAATGGATAAAGAAAATGTGGTATTTACACACAGTGGAGGACTACTGTGCCATAAATAAGGATAAATGGGTCATCTGTAGGAAAATGGATGTACCTTGAGACCAGAATGTTAAGTGAAATAAATCAGACATGGGAGCTTAAATATTGCATGGTTTCCCTGACATGGGAAGCCAAATATAAATAAAGAGCAAAATGAAAGATAGATAATAGAAGTTGGGAGGTAGATAATGAGAAATAGGTCTTTGCAAAAAAGAAAAGGGGACCAAGAGATGGAGGTGGGGGAAAGAAAGGGGATGAAAAAGAAATGTGTTATGTATACATACCAACTCCCCACAGGGAATGTAATCATTACGTACTGCAAACATGTACTAAGAAAAATTTTAAAAATTACTATTACCAATGAAAATTACGAAGCAGGGGGTGGGGGGAGCAGACAAGACTCTTCACTCTCAAAGTGAAATCCAGGCACTACAGCTGAGAAGAGAAAGACACAGGACGCCAGAGCAGCATGGAGCCAGGAGGAGCCAGGCAGACAGCAGCTCCCTTCATGAGGTTCACAGTGCAGAGAGGGCCGAAGTCCACAGCCTGCTCTCCAGAGCGTGGCAAAGGGCTGGGTGGATTAGCGGCTGCAGTCTCTGAAACTGACACACGCTCCTAAGCCACCAATACCTCCGCCCGGGCCAGCCAGGGTGCGAATTGCGCAGAGGCGCAGGGCAGGGCAAGGCTGGCCTCGGGGGTGCGGTCTTGGGAGGGGAAGGTAGCAGAGGCCAAGTGTCCGACAGGGCCCAGCAGACATGGGAAGGCTGCAGCAACTGCCGCTGTCCTGAAAGTCCCCTTCCTCCTCCTCTGTGGGCCCCAGATGAAGGCATTTAACCACGCTGCCAGGGACAATGATCCCCGCATAGGTGTGGTACAAGGCTAAGAGCAAACGGCCCCATTCATGGACAAGGACGCGGTCCCCAGAGCAGAGTCCACTTACTAGAATCACCTGGTGCACTGTGCGCAAAACCGAACAGAGCCTGATGCTCAGACACACCCCGAATCAGTCAAATCAGAGTCTCCCGGGACGAGAAGGAGGCCCAGTGATTGTTAAATCCCTCCAGATGTTTCCGGTGTGAGCCAAGTTTCACAGCTGTGAGGCTCTGGGCAATACACTCCGAGCGCGTGCTGGTTTCCCGGGTGTGAAATGTAGCCACGCCCGAGTACCGCCTCACGGGGCTCTCCGAGGGTGGGAGGTGCTCAGGCCGCACCCCGTCAGTCACTTGCTACTATCAGTCATGCTTTAAGGCTTTTGCTATTCGAGACTCAGTCTGTAAACCCAAGCCTGAAGACTGACGGTTCCTTTCTTTGGTTCTTTTAGGGTTTTCCAAAACTCTTGCTCTCAAGAATTGAGCAATACGTCAGGGTGGGGATGCGTCGGATTCTGTGGGGCTGACAGCCAATCACAGACAGGTATTTCCAAATAGGACAGAGAAGGAGGGAAAATCAAGTCCCGCACAGACTGACTGTATTAGTTACTTTTCTAGAGTCAATGGTTTGCAAGACAGCAGATTTAATATGGGACAAGTACAAGTTTCAACATTCACACGCACAAGCCAAATGCAGGAAGAGTGTAGAACATCTACCTATGCACTGGAGACCCAAAAGATCCAATCAAGGGTTGGAGGCCCACGGCAATGTCCCATGTACATCCGTGTCTGCACTAAAAGGCTGAAGAAATCTATACTGGAGCCAGGGTACAACGCTCGCAGCAGAGATGAAGACCAGAGCTCACCTGAAGCAAACAGCAGCCATCCTCGATGACAGCAAGGCCTCAAGCTCCTGCGAGGAGAACAGCCGAGTTCCCTTCAGGAGCAAGTTCCCTTCAGGAGAACCAGCCGCAACAGAGCTCTTCTCCTGAGAAACAGCCGGCCTCTGTCTTCTGCTCTTGTTCTCCTTTATGTTGTGTCATCAACAATCTTCAGGTGGATCCTCTACACCCAGAATCACACCAACTCAGTCCAGCTGGGCGTTCCTGCTCAAGTTGACCACAGTAGGCCCACCACACTGATGATTATATCTTAAAATGAGAAAACCTTGCTGGGCATTGTGGCACGTGCCTGTAATCCTGGCACTCTGAGAGGCTGAGACAGGAGGATCACAACCACAAGTTCAGTCCAGCACAGCCTCGGCAACTTGGTGATTTAGCAAGACCCTGTCTCAAAATAAAAAATGACTGGGGATGTAGCCCAGTGCAAAGGCCCTGGTACCCAGTACTACAAAGAGAGAGAAAGAAAGACCTTTCCAGTAAATCATCCACTTTTCTGGATTTATTTTTTGCAAGTTTTATTCAGCTGTAATTTACCATACAATCATACAATTCACTCATTTAACACATAAAATTTAGTGATTTTTAGTGGATTCATAGCTGCATTTTTGTTTTTTTCATAAGTCATCTTCTGAGGGTCTGTTGATTCCTGCTATCATTGGTGTTCCTGGCCCGTCCTAGAAGACTGCTATTAAACCAGCTCTGATCCACCCGAACTTGCCCGTGGCTCGAAATGGGACTACTTGAGTGTGAACTTGCTCGAGATTATTTTCAAGTCCCTGTTAGAGATGGCATCAGAAAACAAAGTCACCAGCAGCACAGCGGTCAGCCAGGAAAGCCACGCCCTTGGCAGCCAGACCCAGGGAGCAAACAGAGGGCTTCTAGAATGTCCTTGGAGATGGGTGGGGGACAGTAGGGTTGGCGAAGTACTTGCCCTTGTGCACAAGTATTAGGGTGGGCTCGAAGCACCCAAGGCAGGGTCAGCCTTCCCCAGTTCCAGGTGACAGCTACAGGCGGCACTGTGGCCTTTCGGGTGCCGGAGTCTCCACTCTGCCCTGGGTCCCCAGTTCCCCCCATCTGCCCACAGGAAGTCTCCTCCTCCTTCCATTTTACTTTAGTAACTGCAGACAGATTTCCTCTGGGCACTGTCTCGGCCCCCAGCTTCTAGTTTGTAACCAATTTTCTTCCCCTTCATCGTGGGTAGTTTTCAGTGTGTGTGTGCACAATCACAGTTGCACTGTATAAACACATACACCTGCTGACTCAGATGTTATGCTTTGTAACCCCCCAACACAGCTCTCAGGTCTCCACACCTTGAGCACTGTTTCCTGAGCCCTGGAGGAAGCCGCGTCATGACAAAGAATTATGGATAGCAAAGGAAGAAATTTCTGGTTCATCGGGATGGATCCAAACTCTACCACAGGGGATGACATTAGCTTTAAATCGGAGCTTCCCTAACTTTTGAAAAGATAAGGAGCACCTGGTTTAAAATGCTCATTCCAAGAACCGATTGCCAGAGCCCTAAGGCAAACTGGCTGGAGAAGTCTGGGGGGAGGCCTGCAGGTGCCCCTAGGTGACTCTGTGCAGGAGAGCTTGCCCCTTTTTAATAAATGGGGTGCTCCCTGCTGGAGACTCCTTCGGTTAGATCAGAGAGGAGTGGGAGGGTGCGGGTGGTCGAGGGGCCCTGGACTGAGGTTTCCACACACTCCCAGGAGGGTGATGTGCAGGACAGCGCCAGCGGGTTTTGTGACTGATTTTAAAAATGCTTTTTTCTCTTCAGAATGAGACATAACTTGATTTTCTTTATAAAAAATGTTTAAATCTCTGCTTCACTGATGTTGTGCCAGGCACCAGATACACATGTTCTGAGCCGGCTCTCACCTAGTTCTCCCCACAAGCCGGGAGAATCCTGGACCCCACAACTCAGGGCTCACCGAGTCAGCCTCTCGCTCTGGTCTTAACAGAATTCAAAGGCAATGTGAACGTACAAGCAAAAGCTGTGATTGAAAGATACGAGAAGATAGCCCGGGGCTTGGCGTGAGGAGTGGCCAGAGGGGGCACACTGTGAGAAAGATCAGATTGGCCCATCCCACAAAAGAACGCAGACGGGTACTGGGTGCTGCGGTGGGTGGGGGGTCCTATCGGTCTTTCCCTCAGCCTGGTTTCATATCTCCAGAGGATTCCTCACCACTAGAGGGCCAATCAGTTTCCATAGGATGCATCATTGTGAACTGAGAGATGACTGGAGTCACAGGAGGGAGGCTCTGCTAGAATCCGAAGTGACCACAGGTTTGGGCGATGGAGGGGTTGGGTGTAATGAACATCCCTACACATCTCTCATCCTGGCATCTGTAGTCTCGAAGGGTAATGAGATAGACTAGGTAAAATTAGGGTAAATAGTCTTTCTTTGCCAACTTTTAGACACTCCTTAAGTGACTAACATGCCTTCAGGCAGAGCTGGTAAGGGTTTGACCCAGAGTTTCACGAAACGAAGGTCAAGGTTTTGTTCTACTTTTAGTTACTTATTCTAACCTATCTGTAGGCCCAAGTGAAAACTCGGTTTTTTGTTGTTTTGGTTTTTTTTTTTTTTTGTATTTTTGGTGCTGCGGATCGAACTCAGGGCCTCGTGCTTGCTAGGCAAGCACTCTAACCACTGAACTAAATCCCCAGGCCCCAAAACTTGGTATTTTTAAGAAAAAACACTTTTAACTCCCGACTACCTCCAAAGAAAACATAAATCATGCTTCTGATGAGTAACAGGTTAAGGGCCCAGGAGCTTGTCCTCCTCGGGCCCTGTGGTGCCTGCTTTGTACCGGTCCAGCAGTGGCTGGCCATGCTGGAAGTACCTTTAGGTCAACAGTCCCCTGTGGGTGGTGCTCCAGAGTCACCTGGGAAGCTGCATAAAAATGCAGACACCTGGGGCCTATCTCTGGTTCTAACACTGGAGTCTGGAAGGCAGCCAGGAATGCACATTTGTTTAATGGTGGCCAGTGAGTCTGTTGCCAGCAACTGCAGCACTGTGCTGGGGAAACAGGAAAAGGAGAACACCCTGAGTGCGGAACTGAGTCCTTGCCAGGAGAAGGGAGCCCCTCCTGGGGGGGGGGGCTGCCTCCCTAATGACTTCCTGACCCTTCAGCCTTATCCATATCCTTTCTACTCCTCCGCGCAGCCCCTCTGTGCTGATTTCACCCGCAGCTCCAGAAACAAGAGGCCCCTCAAGAAACTCCCAGCCCTCTAAATCTGGGAACTGGTTCATTGTCTTTATGCCGGTGGCTCACATGGTGGTTTTTGACTGCCAGGAAGCCTCCTAGTGCAACAAAGATAATAAAATGAGAACCAAGCCCTCTCCAAACATCTGCAGATCACCATGTGCATCTGCCCCAGGTGTACCAGAGACACAACCCAGTGTGTGAACTTGGGTCAAGGCTAGAGTCAGGTTGCTCTTGCCCCACTGCAACCCCCAGCAAGCAGCATGTTCCTACGGAGTCAAACCACGTCCTCCACCCACATCATGAGAAGCACTTGTGGAATAGACTAGGCCCAGACCCAAAGAATTTAAAATACACATCTGATCACCTGCCAAGACTTCAGTGAGCTCTAGGCAAACACCTAACCTTTTTGCATGGCCAGGGGGCCCCTGTGACAACCTCAGCCACCTCTGAGGTGTATCTCCTATCCTCTCCAAGCTAGAGCCTTACTGGTCACAGATTCCTAGCCATCTCCACCCCACCTATCTAATTCCTACAAGATCCGCTAAGCTGTTCCCTTTGCCTGGAACATTCCTTTGTCCGTTTCTTACATTATTCACCTCTAGTCAATGCCAAAGACGGCCCCTTCCAAAGGCCTGGCTCAAACTTCCCTCTCTGGCCCCCATAACATCCTGTCCTACCTCTCAAACACTTACCATTTCATGTCACCCAAGCCTTACTGGTCTGTCCCCCCACCTCCACCAGCCACATACCCCCACCCACTCCCAGACTGGGCTCTTAGAAGTTTGGTACTGTGTCTCTTCTCTTTCCACTGCCTGACCCTGTTAATACCCATCACCAGTTAGTGCCTTGATAAATGTTTGTAGACGAGTTGAATGCCAAGAACAGAGCAACTTGGTATTTTGAGATATATCTGGTTGATTTTTACACAAAGGAAAAAATATCATGTTATGAACAAAATCATAGGCAACATCCTTAATGATGTTCTTTTGGAGCATAAAACACTACTGTGTTCTTTATGGGGCCATGCCCAACCCAGTGAAGGTCTGTGACTAGGTCACTGAACTACTGTAGTCCTCAGAGAGCTTTCCTGTAATCAACACGAATACAAGAATCACTGTTGAAAAGAGTAGCCAAGCAGAGCACTTGGTTGGGAAACCAAGATTTTGATAGGATCTAGATTGCTATCAGCTCAAGGTTAAATTTCCTGAGTAGGGTTGAGAATGCACACATCCTGTGTGGTTGATTTTAAAAGATCCAAGTGTTTTGGAGAGAGAGTGCAGAGGTGGCAAAGCTCACACTCCACTGGGAGGCTGGGCAGCTTTTTAAAGGGATGAATCTATGGCCACGCCACCCTGAACATGCCCAATCTTGTCCAATTAAAAGGTTGAGGCTTCCCCATCTCCACCCATAGGTAGGTTAGAACCTCAACAGAAACCTCATGTCACCCCAGTTCAGCTGGATATTCATTTATTTATTTGGAGGTTTTGGAGTTTTTTGCTTGTTTGTTTGTTTTGTGGTACTGGGGAGTAAATCCTAGACCTTGCACATGCTAGGCAAGTGCTTCACCACTGAGCTACATTCCCAACCCTTTTTATTTTTTTTTTTTTTTTTACTTTTTTTTTCTGAGATAGGGTCTTGCTAAATTTCCCAGTCTGGTCTTGAACTTGCAATCCTCCTGCCTCAGTCTCCCAAGTAGCAGTAATTACAGGCATGTAACCCCCTCACCTGACTGGATAGCCACTTTCTCCAAATAAGTCCTGCACCATCCCCACCTCTGCTATCTTCTGGGATGTACCTGGAACACCCTCCCCCTGTAATTGCTACCTGACAGTACTCTGTTCACATGCCACAGCCTGATTCATTGTGGTAGAGTAATGGAGATAATGATCCCCTGATATCTCTTCGTTCCACATTGAACTTTTGGCTGGACATGTGGCCATCTGCCCATAGACTACATTTCTCCACTCCTCTGGGTCTGTTGTGTTACTCCACCCTGTCACCACTCGTCCCACAGGCCAGAATGCCCACAGGCCCTCACCAGGTTCCAGCCATGTGGAAGAGGACAACACCCTACGGTGTGGAGGGGCAAAGGAACAAGAAGGGCAAATTGAGTCCCAGAGTGACCGTAGAGTTGAGCTGTCCCACCAGCCTAAGTGCCACCTACATCTCTGCTGTCACAGGAGAAATAAAACTACATTTTAAAATTGACCTTGTAGCTGGGCGTGGTGGCACATGGCCATAATCTCAGCTATGCAGGGAGATTATGAGGCAGAAAGATTACAAGTTTGAGGCCAGCCTGGGCAATTTAGTGATTCAGTGAGATCCTGTCTCAAAATAAAAAATAAAAAGGGTTGGGGATGGAGTTCAGTGTAACGTGTTGCCCTAGTATGTGCCAGACCATATGTTCAATTCCTAGGACTGAAAAAAAAAAAAAAAAAAAGACCTTGTATAAATCTGTATTTCAGTGTTTGGGGTCTCTGCACCGTAACTTATCATCTATCATCTGCTATGCGAAGCAGCCCCAAGAGCCCTGTCTGCAGTACTGGAGGGTGTGCTGGGGAGGCAGCGCACCCACGCTCACACCTGTGGCACTGTTGTGCCCATGTGCATGGAGAGTGGCTCTAGGGGACTATGAAATTCCTGTGGCCTGGGCACACTGCGTTCACGCGGGGGGTCCTGGGGGTCAGCATAGCGTCCTGACTGCAGGAATGAGCCACTTGAGAGCGCATCCCGCCCAAATTTCCCTGTTAGAAGCAAAACAAAGACAGCAGCCACAGAGTCAATATACACCATATTTACACAGAAACCAGAGAGAATACAGCTACAAACAGGAGGCCTGGTGCACTGGGCTGGAAATGGTCATTATTCAAAAAAAGATGCAACGGGCGACAAATCCTGAACACACAGATGGTGAATGAAGCCCCGATCAAAGCCCCTCTTTCCTCAGAGACCCCACATTCCTCAGAAGACCCCAGGGGAGAAGGCCACACACTCTCAGGACTGGGACAATCCCTCCTGTAGCTGGATAGCGTCCCCAGGCACTGTCCACACAGCCAGGCCTGTAAATAGTTTCTCAGAGGTCCTGGGGAGAGGGGCACCAACATCATTCTATCAGGCCACCCCAGAAAAGTTTAGGAAGGAGAGTATTTCACAGGCCATCAGGAAAACAACCACAAGGAGGTGGGGTCTGGGTCTGAAACCCAGCTCTGCTATATGCCTGCTGTGCAACCTTGGATAAGTAACTTAACCTCTCTGTACCCATTTTCCTCACCTCAAAACAGACATGGTAACAGTGTGACCTCACGAAGTTGCTGTAAGACACAGCTGGTACATTAAAGCCCTTAGAACAGTGCCTATCAAACAGCATGTGACAATTGGTGGCGTCAGTACTGCATTATCTTCATTGCCCTCACCCTTGCAGGGAGCTCACTCCCCAGAACCCTTTCATAATTGCTACAGCAAACAAAAATTTTCCAGATTTAAAGTAATAATAATAATAGCCTGCTGGGCACGGTGGTGAGTACCTGTGGTTCCAGCTACTTGGGCAACCACAGCAAGAGGATTGCTTGAGCGCAAGAGATCCTATCTCTTAAAAAAAAAATAAGCTGAGGCCCAAAAGGTTTCATGATCTGCCAGAAGTACCTGTTGGAGAGAAAGGACCCAGACTCCCTCAGGTACACTGGCTCTATCTACACTGCGTTAAGGCCGACCTCTACGGCCTTTGCCCAGGGCTCCTAGCACAGGGCTAAGAGCTGAGGGCTGTGCCCCGGCTCCTGTTGGAGTGGTTTCTCAGGAGACCAGGGCAGGGCTGTGGACACTGCCTACCTGCCACTCAAGCCCTGCGGGCTGCCGACCCTGCCCGAGTCCCCAATGGCTGAGACTTCTCTGCCAGCTTGGGGCCATGCCAAAGGGATCGCGTAGGGGGCACGAGGAACATGTTTGAATGTTTGCTGATAAAAACCAGTGAAGATACATGAAGGGACCAGAAAGGCACAGGGGACATTGTAAGCAAGTCTTTATAAAGGAAAGGGTGTACCCCAACGAAGAAGTATAAATGGGAGTGCAGGAAAAGTGTGCAGAACACAGGTGCTTCCTGGGTGTGCGACACTAGGTGAAAGAGTGTGAGTGTATGTGATAGAGACTCAGATACCTACGGTGGCCAGAGAGAGACCCAAAGCCAAGGAGACAAATGGAGAGAGAAGACAGGATGGAGGGAGAAAAGAGAAGAGAAGGGGGAGAGATGGGAAAACAGAAAGAGGGGAAAGGAAGAAAGACAAAGAGAAGCAGAGGCAAAGAGAACAGACGGCCACGCAGTACCACAGACAGTGTGACAATTTCACCGTATCAGATTTTTGAAGTGTCTTCCCTATCATCTCTGAAAAAAAGCAGCTTCTCGTCTGAGGAAGTGCCCTTTCAGGAACATGCTGGAATGTTCTGGTTGCTGGGCACTGACCAGTATCCCCAGCCCCCAATGCTGGCCAACTCCTATTCCTTCCTCCTCTTGTATGACACCCTCCCCTTCCCTGAGCTCTGTTTCTCCCATCATGCTGAAGAAGAGAAGTTTTCATGGCCTCATGGCCATTGATCCAGTGTGTCAGGCATTTCCTGGTTCTGTGTGCCCTTGGAGGGCCTCTGGGAGGAGATCACTTACCGCTCCCACCCCCAGGTTGGACAGTCACAAAAACCAAGGTCCAGAAACCCTCAGATCCAACATCAAGGTTGCCCAGTATGGCGACCAGTGGTGGAGGGGCCTAGAGGCTCCTGTGTGCCCCAGGGACATCTACCCCTCCCAGGTCCTGGAGACACAGAAGTGACCACAAATCATGGCTCCTAGTTGAACTGAAAAGAGTGCCGTCCCTGGAGAGGGCCAGCCATAGCTCTCCAGCCTGCTATTTCTAGCCTTGTGGGCTACACTGTGGGCCTTCAAGCCCTTGGAGCTTGGCAGCTCCACACTTCACCCCGTGAACTTCTTTCCCGGTCAGGCAGGACTTCAGGCTGCATTCTGCTACCACCCTAGTTTTGACTCCAGCAGAAACTCAAGCCAAGCATGCTCAGGCCTGCACCCTCCTCACATCTGCTGTGGGTGGAGAAGCTTCCTGATTCCGGTCCCTTCTTGCCCAGGCACCTGTACCCTTAGAAGTGCCAGCACCACAGACTAGACAATCCCACCCAGCCCAGCCTGGACAGAGGACAGACCTACCCCAGCAGGGGACACTGTATGCTCCCCCGCAAAGCCTCCCTGATCTCCGAGGACAAAGCCAATTCCACGTCTTATTGCAGCTACATTCCCAGCAGGCCTGGCACACCGGTGCTGACAAATTCCTGGGCCTTCGTGCTTCATCAATCCTAATGGGTCACATCAGTCAGTCCTAATGGGTCATCAGTCCTGATGGGTCACATGTGCCTTCCCAAGCCAGTCACCAGCAAGGAGAGTGAGAGACCCCTGACAGGCTCCATAACAGCTCCTCCTGCTGGTTCTCTGGCCTCTCTGGTCATTTTCTTGGTGTCCTCCTCCTCCAAAGGGACTGTGGGTCTTTATTCCCCTGAGGGTCTTGTACCGAGATTTCTGTCCTTACGCCATCCCTCTCCCTGGCAGTCTCATTCACCTGCGATTTTAATTTCCAAGCACATGTCCAGATCTGTACCTCCTGCTCTGCCTTCTCCCCAAGGGATCCTCAGACTCATGGCGTCTACAACAGAACTGGCCCAGCCCTTCTCTTCCCAGCTGCCTTCAAGCTATGCTCTTGAGGTCGTGCTGAATTAACGGGATTGCCTTCCACTCTACTCCTTCTCCTGCACCAGGTAGGTCCTCAAGCCCGGAGGCTGCAGCCTGAATCCCACGCCCCTCCCTTCCCCCATCCTCTCAGGCTCATTGGGGGTTCGGGGGTTCTGGCTCATCCACCCTGCTGGGTTCAGGCACATCAGAGATGCTTAACTGAATTCCTAACTCCAGTCTGTCTCAAGATAAAAATTAAAAGAGGGCTGGTGTTACAGTTTGTGTCTAAATGTCCCCCCAAAGCCTTGTGTGGTCATAGGTGCAGCTGGATCTAGAGTGTGTGATTACTAAATTAGTCCACTGATTGGTTTGGTGCAATCCTGCTGGGATTGAGGATGTGATGCTGGGATTAAGGGTGGGAGTGCTGCCCACCACAAGGGCAGGTAGCCTGGACAAGATATAAGGGCAAGAAAGAGGCTTGCCTACCCTCTTCTCTGCTCACCTTGCCTACCTTGCGCCTTCTGCCTGTCTGCCATACCACCCAGCTTGAACCCAGCTGACTGTGGACTGAAACTTCTACAAACTGTGAGCCAAATAAACCTTTTCTCCCTTAACTTTCGGTATCAGGTATTTTGTCCCAGTAACAAGAAAAGTAACTAAGATAGCTGGAGAGGAGGCTCAGTGGTACGCACTGGCCTACGATGTGTGAGGCCTTTGGCTCAATCCTAGTACAGCAATAAAAAGAATAAAAGAAAAAATTATTCAGAACCATTGAGGATAAGGGCACCCCAGTAAAAGGGTGATGTGGATGAGGAGTGAGTGCAGACAAACCTGATAAAGGCAGATCCCAGCCTTCCCACTTCCTGACCATCTCTCCTGCCACCTCTTGTGGTCATGTGCAGGGACAAAGGCAGTTCTCCACCCAGGCTTTAGTCCACCAGCTCAAAGGTAGAATCTTTTTTTTTTTCTAGCCTCTATCTGACATCTGACCTTTCCAAATTATCTGGGGCTCTCTCATCTCCCCATAAGTCAAGGCAGGGTTTTCTGAGTCTCCACCCACCCCTCCCAGGCACTCACCCTTCCCAGCTGCCCTCCACAGGGCTGGAGAGCAGTGAGGTAAGTGGTCACCAAGGGGAAGAGGGTATGGTGGGCTGCTCGGGAAGAGCTAAGTCCCCAACAGGACTCGCTGGGGAGGGCCCTGGGTAGGAGCAGCCTCAGGAAGCCTTCTTCCCCTCTCTCTCTCTGCTGTGACCTGCCCCATGAGCAGAAGTTGCCTGGGCAGAGCAAAAGAGGCTGCTGTGGGCTGCCACTCTAGGGGCTAAGCAGGGTTATTCCAAGTTCTCACACTTTCCATGGTAGCACAGGCTCCCATGGGGCCAGGATGGCTTGCCCCATGACCCATTGCCCTCTGTCACCCTCATCTTTCCCTGAACTGGAAGCAGGTGGGGACATGTGTCTTCCCCCACCAGACACCAGTGAGGGTGTGAGGGGCCCTCTGTATTTCACTCCCCTCTGCGAGTGTGGGTGATCGACCATGCCCCGTCCCCACGGATATGTGCATCCCAATCACGTTTCTGTGAGGCCACCTTGTGTGGAAGGGAAGCCTTAGCAGCTGGGATTAAGGAATAAGGTTTTTATCCTTGAGCACAAAGGGAAATGCTATGGGGGACAGAACCCCGGGCCAACCCAAACAAAGGACAAAGATGTAGAGCTTTATGGCATCTATGGTGTAGTTGAGGGCCGAGTTTCTCTTGCCATCACAGGTATAGTTTTAGTTGTGCTGGTGACAGAGGAGGTGGGGCAAGGCAAAGCTGGCTGGGGAAAGGATCAGGACCTGTTAATTACGAGATCCCAGGACAGCGCCAAATAATTCTCAGGACCCCGGATGTGGAACTTCTCGTAGGCTCCACGAGATGCGGACAACATAAAAGAGAGGAGATGCCACAGGGAGCCACTACCGTGACTTCTCGTGATAGCCCTCACTGCGTTTCCCAAATGCAGCATGTACTTTTGCTTTTGTTTTTATCTTCTTTTTCAAACTGTTCTGTCAAGTTTGCTCTGCAGAGCTGGTTTCTCCCCTACCTATTCACCTCTCACTTTTCAAATACACTTTTGGCACCATTTTGGTTTCTCTCATCCAATTCTTTGTTTGAAGCAAGAAAGACCTGGAATATTCTTGTTTGGCAATCCATTTCTAAAGAAACTACCCGATAACACTTGTACTGTTTGTCTTGCCTCTCTCATTACCATCTTGAGTTTCTGCCTTGGGGATGTGATTGTATTTTTATTTTATTTTTTCCAGATGGGGTCTTACTATGCAGTTCAGCCTGGCCTTAAACTCACCGCATAGCCCAAACAATCCTCCTGCCTCACCAGCCTCCACCCCATATATAAGGGATGCTGGGATCACCGGTGTGTACCACCACGCCCAGCTTTGCAGTACTAATGACTACCTTCCTCTTGGGGAGTTGGTGCACGTACGTAACACATTTTAATTTTCTCAGACCCCTTCCCCACCTCTTCCCTCCCTCCATGCCTTCAAATGTGTCCTTATGAGAGCGAAGCAGAGGGAGATTTGACACACACAAAAGAGAAGACCATGTGGCCACAGAGGCAGAGACTGTAGCCACAAGCCCAGGAATGCTGCAGCCACTCAAGGCCAGAAGAGAGGGATTATCTGTTAGAGCCTCCAGAAGGAGTGTAACCTGCTGGCCCTCGCCCTGCTTGCAGCCTTGAGATGCTGATTTTGGACTTCTGGACTCGAGAACCACCAGAGAAGAAAGCTGCCCCATTTAGTGTTGTGTTACAGGAGCCAAGGATCTAATTCAGCAAGTGACCTTATGGATGCATTTCTGTTTATTCATTCAACGAGCATTAGCCAGGCACTGGGGCAGATGCTGAGACGCGCAGCCAAGAACAGGGTAGGCCCTGGCCATAGAGCATCAATTTGGCTGGGTGACCACCAGAAAGAAGAGGAAGGGGAGAGAATGGCTCCCTGCAGAGAGGCACCAGTACCCCGTAAAACAGTGATTCCTGCCCAAGGTAGGTGCGAGTAGACTTGCGAGCATCACCCTCAGGACCAGCACAAAGCTATCTGGATCCAGCTGCACCCCAGGGAAGTACCCTCATGGGAAGCACCCTCAAAGAGTGGCTTCCCAAGTTAACACGGAGGCGGAGCACGTGTAATTTACGCCAAACTTCAGGGCGAGCTCATGACATCAGTGACGGCTTGCCTCAGCCAAGCCGAAACATGTCAGAGCTGGGAGCCTCCCTTGTCTGCTAGTCGCAGCAGGAGCAGTGACCTCACGGAGCCACCCCACGTGGTGCATCCTGGAACAGGCCACCCCCAGCACCGCCCTGGCATTACCACGTACCTGAATCTGCAGAGTATCTGCTGACCTTAGCCACAGAACAGACTCTGTCTGAAGCACCTGGAGGAGGAGCCGGGCAGGGCAGGGTGAGGCAGGAGGCTGACCCATGCTGTTCCTCGCCTATCCGTGACCCTGAGGACCCCAGCCTCCGGGAGATGCTGTGTCTCAGAGGCTTAATGATAACCCTTCTCTCCACTGCTTTTGAGGATTAGTTGAGACAGCAGACAGAAATCTTCTTTCAAAAGCCCTTAGGTACTAAGCAAAGGGATGGTTTCAGTAATTGGCATTATTCTCTCGGACGCAATGGACTCTACATTGTTTTTACAAGATACCAAAAAAAAAAAAATCCTCTATATAGTGTTTTAGTAGCTTAGCTGTGTGTTGGCTGCCTGCCCCATTGCTCCACCTCCAACCACCCCAAGCTTGCAGCTCCATGGCAGTGTTGAGAGTTCGGTGTGTGTGGTAAAGGATTAGCTCTACCTAGACAGAGGTCTGGCCTTGGGCAGGACTCAGGTCTTGGCCGCATGGTATCAGCCCCACTACTGGAAGGGCTGGAGATGAAAGGTCAGCCATGCAGGCAGCCCACTGTATCCACCTGTCTGAGGCCCAACAACGACTCTGGACAGCAAGACTCAGGCAAACTTTGCTGGATGGCAACACTTAGATTGTCAAAAAGAGTCGGCACTGCCCGTGACCTCCCGGGCAGAGCACACTGGAAGCTTCACTCCAACATTTTGTGCCATGCCATCAACCCAAGTACAACTGCATTCAGTAAATCCTGTAAGTCCTCCTAATGCCTGTCAACCCCCAAGGTGGTCTTGGGCCCTCAGAACTTACAGCTGGCATCAAAAGTGAGGGTGAGGGCTGGGGATTTAGCTTAGGGCTGGGGATTTAGCTCAGTGATTAGAGTGCTTGCCTTGCAAGCACAAGGGCCTGAGTTCGATCCCCGGCACCACAAAAAAAAAAAAAAAAAAAAAGTGAGGGTGGTCCTTTGCTGAGGATAATGTTCTCAAATGTAGAAAGCAAAATATTCAAAGAAAACCAGTTATTATAACAAAATGTTAGTACCAAAACATATACTTTATTAGTTCACTAAATAAAAAATTATAGAAGCAACTTTAATATCTTCCATATTTTTGAGGTAGCAACAAGTATAGCCAATATTTCAAGATGTCCTCAACAACTACAAAGAGATGCAGGTTTGCTCAGGTATGGACATCACAGTAGTATATTTTGGTACCTGCCTTCATATAGAAGGAGATTCTGAACTTTAGTTGGAGGTTATGCTTCCTGCTTTAGAGATGGGGACTGTGAGGCTCAGAGAGTCTAAGCAACATACCCAAATTATGATACTAGAACCTGGTGGTGCAAGGAATTCAAATCCAGGTCCCTTCGATTCAAGACAGAGCCCACCTCACAAAAACTGGCAGAATAGCAGTCTGCAAACCAAGATGGCCGTGGAGATGCCACCGGGTGACCCATGTTCAGGCCCTCTGCAAGTCCCTGTGTTCAGGCAGAAAGGACTGGACACGGAGTGGAAAGAGATAACTCAGCTGGGCTGAGTGGATTAAGAGTTAAGTATTGCCGAGGCCGTGGGAAGTTCCTGTGGCAATCAGCAATGTTCAGATTCTAGCACTGAGGGGCCAGGGCAGACTAACCTGGGCAGTGAAGACCATCCTGCTTTTTCTAAGGTCACTCTGCGGTGCACACAGAGGACCTGCAGGTGCCCCGCCGGGCTCAGCACCAGCCCCAACACCAGAACTTTCTCAAAACAAAAACCCCACAAGGTTTTACTTGGAACATACTCCGGATTCCACAGAGCAGCTACTGGCAGAGAGGCTCATCCTGAGACCACGATGGCCTGCAGCGGCGAAGGTAGGTGGGGTGGAGAGGGCTGGGAGAGAGGGAGGGAAAAACACTTAAAACAGGACAAGTCACAAACAAGTCACCGGTGCCACCACACCCCAGCCCTCGCCCACAGCAGATCTTGATAACACCTTGCTAATTCCCCGTTGCTGAGATGCAACTGAGATGTAGTTGTCCAGGTAGCCACAGCCAGCTGGTTGAACTTGGCACACTGGTCACAACCTATTTCCCATCAAAGCTACCATAAAGAAAGGAAAGTACTACGTTCTCGAGACAGTAGTGTGAAGCAAGAATAGCTAATGTTTATCGTGAGTTTACTTGTGCCAGTCCCTGTTTAAAGCACTTCACATGTTAAAGGCACTCAGGAGACTGAGGCAGGAGGATCAGGAGTTTGAGGCCAGCCTGAAATACACAGTGAGACCTTGTCTCAAAAAAATAGAAAGTCAGATTTTCTTCCTGCACTGCCACAATCCTATGATGTTGAGACTATTATTAACCTTATTTTCCAGATGAAAATCCTGAGATACACAGAGGTTAAGTCACTGGTTCAAAGTCACCTGGTGAGTAGGGATAAAGTCAGGATCTGAATCCGGACGTCTGAATCCCAAAAGTGCAAATTTCATCAGCCGCTACCCTCCAATGGTCCAATCCATGTGCCACAGGTGAGGCAACTAAAGATCATAGCAAGGGACAGAGACCAAGATAGCTGCGCAGTTTTGCTGTCAGATGTCAGCAAACGTGACTTACAACGTGCCAAAAGCCTGTACGCTGAAGAGCTCAGCCACTGAAAGCTCTTTGCTCTACTCCTGCTTCTCAGTGCGGCTGAGTGCCCACTCCACCTCCCCAAGCAGCTTGCTTACCTGCAGGCCCAGTGCCAGCCCCGCCTGGATTGGCGCCCAGCCCAACATAGCACCTCCCCCTCCGTCCTCACCTTGTCACACCCCGCAGCCCTGTGTGGTCCCTGGTGACCCACCCGCCTGCTCACCCGATTACAGATCCTGGCTCTGCCTAACCTGGCCCCACCTGCCGTGGAAAGTCCCCAGGATCCGGGTCTTCTGTTATCTGGAGGAGCAAGGAGAGTAGACACGGAGAAACCAGCCACACCTGGCCCCAGGTCCTAGTGGCCAGGAGTCAGATTCCAAGGAGACGGCCAGAATTCAAGCAAGGGACTCAGCCACCTGTGGACACAAACAGAGTGAGGGGAGCCTGAGGAGAGCACTGTGCCCCAGCAGAGGCCCACACCTGCCCTCGCAGGTGTCTCCTCTCCACAACAGGATCTGGTGTGTCACCAAGCAGGATCCAAGGTCACCTCCAATGCCCCCTCAAGGCATCACATTCAGGGACCACAGATCAAGGCAGCCTGCGGCCAAGGGGCTGCTCGCATTGCCATTTCTGCCCCGACCCCAGCATGGCCTCCTCCTCAACTGCAGATGCAGAGGAAGAGCAGGGACTTCCTCAGGGGCCACCAGATGGGCCACTCTGCAGGACTTGTTCTAGTCACCACCCTGAAGTGACAGGGAGTCAGCAGGAGCAAGTCTGGGGTGGCTGCAAGGCCTCCGTGGCTCTGCAGGCCCAGAGCAGGTTAGCACCAGGTGTCACTTGGAACCAACTCGGCTTCTTCTCTTCCTTCTACCTGTGAAGACAGTTCCAGAAACCCCTTTAGAGCCCCCAGGTACTTTCAATAAACTTTGTGAGGTACTTGGCAGGATATTACTCTCTTGTTTATTCTTTTATGAAGTCTGAGAGGCAGATGGCTGTGTCCATTTGGTAGGCAAGGAAACAGGCTCTGGAAGACAGAGTGACAATCCTGTCACACAGCAAGTAACATGGCAGAAAAAAAACAAATCCAGGCCTGGTAAGAAGTCCTAGCTCTCCCCTGGTACCAGTGCTGGCCCCTCACAGGTAGCCTGCTCATCCACACGAGGTTCTGGTGTGCCTTGAAGCAGAAGCAGAATTAGAACTGATCTCCAGGGTCCCTCTCCCACCCCAGTCAGCTGCCTGGCCCTCTGTATGCCTTTCCCAGCTTTCTGTCACAACATCACCACCCCCAGCAGCCCACCCTCTTGGTAATTACTGCTAGCACTGACAAGTTAGACCAACACTCACCAACATTCGGTCAGTGCACACTCACCACTGGCAAGGCAGAGAACAAGGAAAATGAGAGGGTTTGGCAGTCCTGTCACTGTTGGGATTAAAAATGTATAATCCTCTGCATTATCTCCAGCTTTTTTGTAGAGAAAGCATTCCACAAATAGATCAGGCCAAGGATGAGTCACACAGAAGTGGTTCGTATCAGCTTAGGTCAAGGAAACTCAGGTGGAGAGAGATGTTAAAGTTAAACTATTTGGAGGTTATCACCTGGGATTTGGGAAAGTTTCAGGCAGCCTACCCAGAAGGCTCCAGGCACATAACTTTGCAAGCTCACCATATCTCTCTTTCCGTGTCTTCAGATTGGTTCTCAAAGCTGCTCAACCCCGGTCTCCAAAGAGGCCACAACTCTGATTGATGAAGTTCATATGAGGTCCTCATTCCCTCACTGCCTTCCCCTACTTTCCTCCTCCTTCCCATGGCATCCAGCCATCCTTCCTGGCACAGAAGGAAGCAAGCTGGCACAACTGTGGCATGGTAAGATTGGGTGTTACTTTCCCAGAAATCATGGGTCCACTTGAGCAGAGGAAAAAGCAGGGACTGGGGAAAGTTTGTAACCAGTTCATTGACCATGTGGAACTTGTCACTGTGTGACTGAATATTGTCTTTCCTCCCACCGCTACTTTCAAACCTGTCCTCTTGGTTCTCCTGCCTCCATTTGGAACAATATCTTGGGAAGATCTCAAACATTTTGACTGAGATATTAACCAGTGATTTCTAATTTCAGACGTTAAAAAACTCAAGGCCAATTTAAAAGAAAACTTGAATCCATCAGCCAGTTTAAAGTTCACTCTCTCCTTCATCTTTCATTCCCATCTTCTAGGCCTTTCTGCCCTCTTGTCTGACCCAGATGCCAAGACCTGCCGTGGCTAGAGTCACAGTCTATCGCTTCCCTCCCCAGTTCTCCTCCTCCTCCTCCTCCTCCCACACTCACTGACAGCACCAGGCTCTCCAGGTTTGAGCAGGGAGGAGGGATGGAAAGCAGAGTGTACAAGCATCTTGTTAATAAGCTGAGGGGTTTTCTACCCCTGTCCAGTTTAGAGTCACCAGATTCAACTAATAAAAAAGGGATGCCCAGATAAATTCCTTCCTTCCTTCCTTCTTTTATTTCTTTCAGTGCTAAACAGCCTGTACCACTCACTGAGCTATATGCCCAGCCTTTCCAGTTAAATTTGAATGTAGGAGAAACAGTGAATAATTTAGTAGTCTAAGTATGTCCCTTGCAATATTTGAGCATCCTGTATTTTATCTGCCAAAGCCTGGTATCTGAGGCCTCTGGATCATGGAAGGCATATTCATTTACTATGGCTGCTGGAATAAATTGCCTCAAAGCCAGAGGCTTCAAATGACTATTTTCTTGCAGCTCAGGAAGTCAGAAGTCTAAAATGGGCCCGCAGGGCTGCTCTCCTTCTGGAAGCTCTAGAGGAAAAGCCCTCTCCTTGGCTTTTTCAGCATTTGGAAGCCACCTCAATCCTTAGCTCATAAGCCCTTCCTCTACTTTCAAAGCCAGCAGCATAGCATCTTCTCTCCTCTCTGGCTTTGGTTTCTGGCCTCACATCTCTCTAATAACAACCCTTGTGATCACATCAGCCCCACCTGGATAAAGCAAGACAATTTCCTCATCTCAAGATTTTAAATCATGTCTGCCAAGTCCCCTTTTTCAGGGAGAACAGTATGTCCCCAGGTTCTAGGGATTAGGAGGTGTTATTCAGCAAGTGTCTAAGGCAGCCTCCTTTCCAGTTTTGTTTTGTTTTGTTTTTTGGTTTTTGTTTTTTTGTTGTTGTTTTTTTTTTTGGTGCTGGAGATCGAACTCAGGGGGCAGCCTCCTTTCTGGTCCCTCGGAGAGGCCTTTTGTGGGTTCTTGGGAAGCCATCTTCTGGGGATCCCCACTGTACCCCAGTCCCTGATCCAGGCAACACAGGCGATACAATCAGCTAACTTCCTACAATTCCTCAGCTCCCTCTCAAACAGACACCCCACAGAGGCCCTTTCTGCTGGGGTTTCTTCTCCTCAGCAGGCAGAAATCTCGGGCTGGGGGTCTTTCAAGACCCTCAAGTCACATCCCAAGGTGTCATGTTGCCTTGGACCCCAATGGCACATTCTGATCCTGGCCCTAACAATTGGGGAAGTGTATGCCACTCCCCAGAAACAGCTCAGATCCTGGAGGTGGCCTCCACATTCTTTCTAATTAAAGAAATCCTCAACTATCCGAGCAACCTTTAGCCTTTTCTTAGCTGAAAGTGGGGTAATGTGCCAATACCGCGGGTTACAGGACCAGTTTGGACACTTCTTAGCCAGTTACACATGGATGGTCTAGCACTTCTCTGAAGCGTGTGTGTGTGTGTGTGTGTGTGTGTGTGTGTGTGTGTGTGTTGTGGAGAGGGGCAAGGGAGATCGCCTATTGTTCTAAGCACTGGGTACCAGCCAGGCAACTGGAAAGTCTCACCTATCCTCCTAGACAAAGAAAAAAGTGATCAGAAAATTAATTCACAGTGCAGTACAGTTACATGGACCCCACCGGTATTCATGTTTTAACAGAGCAGAAGGCCATGGTTGACTCAAATGTGAGAATTGCTAATAGGAACATTCTGGGTGTCAGGGATAAGCCTTCCCAGAACTGTGGCTCCAGCCTGTGTGACATGCACCCAACTCTGCCTCCCTGAAACCAGCATCGGGCGGGGGAGCCAGGCCCCAAGATGCACCTGAGCTGACACAAACAACAGCCAGTGGCAACTGGGAGGCAGCTCGAGTGGTGCCAGGAGGGCCAAGAGGCTTGTTTGTGTGCCCACAGCATGTTTTCAGGCTGCTAGATACCATAGACTGAGTGGCTTATGAAGAGCAGAGAATTACTACAAACAGTGCCAGAGCCTAGAAGTCCAAGATCGGGTGCAAGTAGATTCTGTCTCTGATGAGTGCTGACTTCTGGTTCATAGCTGGTGACTTCTTGCTGTGTCCTCACATGCTGGGGGAATGTGGGGGTGGTCCCTGGAGGCTTTTATAAGAGCACCAATCTCATTCATGAGGACTGTGCCCCCCGCTCCAATCACCCCTAATACCATCATTGCCTTGGGGTTGGGATTTCAACACGTGGATTTGTGGAGGTGACATGAACTTTCAGACCACAGCACCTGCCCTGCAGGTCAGTCGTGGCCAGCTCTGTCTGGATGAACACAGAGGCGGCCTCCTGATCCAGAGAGAACAAGTGCCACAATCACGGCGCAGCGTCTACAACGGGCACGGAGGGCAGAGCAGTGATCTGCAGCCCTCTGCTAGCTTAAGAAGGCGGCTGCAGGGTTGGCCCTGGGTAGGAGCCCGGACCCCCACTTACAAGTTGTGTGACCCTGGGGGAGCTGCTTCTGGGCTCCCGTTAATGTGAACTGAAAAAAACTATCTATGTACGTGTAGGCTTCCTAGGAAGATTCAACGGAGTGGTGTTTGCAGAGCACCCGAGGCCTTAATGCACCCAAAACTGTCATTTCCCTTCTTTCCACTTCTAGGATGCCCACCTGCCAGCATTTGGGGTAGCTTTTCTGGGTGCCTCGCTGCTGACAGGTAGAGAAACAGGGAGGAGTAGTTACCGCTCAGTCTCTACATCACATGGATGCAAAGTCATCTGGCACTAAGGACAGACCCATTATTAACTTAATCAGCGGCCCTTCCCAAGTGTAACCAAATTCCTCTGGCACCGTCTTTTGGGTGTGCCTGCTGGTTGTGATTCCACAGGGACAGGTTCTCAGCTTATAAAGAGCAGGTGACTGTGATGTGAGCCTGTGAGGCAATCACACCCCTCCATACTCCACATGCACGCACATGCATGCGTGCACGTACCTATGCACACACATGAGCTTCCTGGTGGCCAGGCAGAGGGGAGTGGGAGCGGCAGCCTGCCACTCGCCCCAGGACATCTGCACAAAGCAGTGTCATGGGACTCTCTGCGCACTCCCGGGAGACCATGTTAACCCAGCTTCACAGCGGCCCTTTCTTTCACTCATCAACCCTGGGTGCTGGACTGAGTGCTTCCAGAGCATCTTCCCATTACATCTCACCAGCCCCATGAGGTTGGCATTTTATTGTGCCGAATTTGCAGAGAGCAAGCCGGGACACAGAGGGGCACCGGTGTGGCGTCCCTGCCAGCACTGCATCCAGGCCCATACCATGGGGCCTCTTCTCCGCTCTTGGGTGAGTGCTGCTCAGCCATCTGCCCGCAATCACCTGACTCTATATGAGTTTATAGAACCTTCAAGTTTGGCATTTTCTCCCCTCCTGCAGATGACCAGGTCTCTGCTGGGTGCCTTATTCTTCACTCCGAGCACCCCAAGAAGGCAAGAAGAGAATTCATTGCACCCATCCACTCACCTCCACTGTCCCAACTCGGGCAGGTGGGGATGGCTTTACCCATCGTGGCAGGGACCACAGCCACAAGGCCTTCCTTGGCTTCAGCAGACTGCAAAACAAGGGGAAATGTGAGTGGACAGCCCGAGCTCTAAGATCCCTCTCCCTGCCCCTGGGCTGCAGCAGACACAGCGCCCAGGGGACGTCCAAAGTTGGGGGCCAGGACTTCCATCTGCCCTGTCCCTCGAAGCCCTGAAAGGCATCTCTCTGGGGCAGGCTGCAGGCTCCTGCCTCCAGGGGAGCCACAGCTGGGACAGCTGGGACAGGGGTGAGCAGCACTGGGAGGGCTGCGAGTGAGGTACGTGGCTTTGCCACCCCAGCCCACCTCCCAACCCCCACCCTCGGGGCAGGGGACAGAAACCACCCATGGTGAGCTCCTGAAGAAGATCAAACGCTGCCTCTGGGCATTTCCAGTCTGAAAGGAGGCCCGAAACCCAGCGGCCATGTAACACCTACAGCTCACACTGGAACAAACCCGACCCCTTTCAGGCCCTTCCATAACCAAAGCCCAAGCCAGAAACCTCCATCAACTTCTGTTCCTCTGCCTCTGTGCACCTTCTGCGCCTGCCCACCGAGTTTGTGTGGGCTGAATAAATTCATGAGAATGAATGAGATCCGCAGGGTTACACTCATGCTTACGGTAGGGGGGAAGGGAATAAGGTATGTTGGGTCGGGGTGCCAGATTTAGCAAATAAAAGTACAGGATTTCCAGTTAAATTTGAATTTCAGAAAAACAGTAAATAATTTCTTTAGTATAAGCATGTCTTGTGGATATTTGGTATATATTTATATTTACAAATTCCTGCTACTTGGTAGGCTGAGGCAGGAAGATCACAAGTTCAAGGCCAGCCTGGGCAACTCAGAGACCCTGTTAAAAAATATCTAATTCTTAAAAGTCTGAGGGAATGCATCTCAGTGGTAGAGCACTTGTCCAGCATGTACAAAGCCTGGTTTCAATCCCCAGTACCACAAAATATAAACATTAACAATTCCTCATTGTTTATCTGAAATTCAGTTTTTTTTTTTTTCAGGGAGTGTACTGGAGATCAAACTCAGGGCCTTGCATTTGCTAGGCAAGCACTCTACCACTTGAGCTAAATCCCCAACCCTGAAATTCAGTTTTAGCTGGTCACCCTATATTGTTTGGCAACCTAGTTTGGGGTCTATCATATATCAGCTGTCATCTCTGCGTTCTTTTTTTTTTTATTTTGCCTTTTTTTAAATTAAAATTTATCTGAAACTACACAAATGTACAGGCCATTACACAAACTTATGGACCATAATACATTGTACTTTTTGCTTGTAACAATGAGCAATGTAAACAACCACATTCACACACTATTAAGTCACAACTACATAAAGTTGACTGTAGTACCTAGTGTGCATGTTACTGTTTTAAATTTGGGTTATTAGGCTCTTGTTTTTAGTATGGAGAGCTCTCAAAAGCCTGAAAGTAGAAATCCCATATGACCCAGCCAGTCCCCTACTAGGTATCTTCCCTAAAGAGCTAAAGACATCATACCACACTGATACCTGCATACCAATGTTTATAGCAGCACAATTCGTAATAGCTAAATTCTGGAAGCAGCCTGTATACCCATCGACAGATAACTAGATAAACAAAATGTAGTACCTATATATAATGGAATACTATTCAGCTATCAGTGACAAATTAGAGTTATTTATAGGAAAATGGATGGACCTGGAAAATATAATGTTGAGTGAAATAAACCAGACTTGCAAGCTCGAATACCGTAATGGTATCCCTCATTTGAGAGAGGCAAAATACAAACAAAAGAAAATGGTAAATAATGGATACAAAAAGACAAGAGGACAGATCCCACCCAATAGGCAAATGGTCCAAGGGAACAAGAAGAGGGCAAAGGGGGAGGGGAATGAGAATTCAGAGGAATAAAGATACCCTAAAAACAAGAACCTAATAATCCGCATTCTTTCACTCACTCCTCTCCAGCTGCGGGAGAGACGCAAATGTTCAGTTATGTTAATCCCACCGTAGGGATGAGGAGAAAGATACTCTCAGGGTGGCACCATTCAGAAAAATTAGGAGCTGGCTTCCCCTCCCTACTCCTTAGTGGGCTCACAGGGCAAGGGAAGGCTGGGCTTGGCCCCGGGCGGCAAGGATGGCAGTGAGGACCAGGACCAAGGGAGCTTCCCAGAGGAAGGCCTAGAGCTCTAACAGCCGGAGCGCAGGCACACGGGCCAGGCCTGGGCTCCGGTGAGCAGTGCCAGGTCGGCAGGTGAGGGACAGCCCTGGCACCTGCTTCCACAGCTCACAAGCAATGTCTTGTACCCAGGGTCGAGGGTAATATGAGGAACACCCAAGCATGCACCAACAATAGCAACCTCAATAATAACGATATGCTGCAACAATAGCGATAGGTCACAGGCACCAAGCATTGTAACAACTCAGTTTTTTTTGTTGTCTTTTGGTTGGTTGGTTGGTTAGTTCGTTGGAGAGTTTTTTGAGATAGGGTCTTGCCCTACATAGTTCAGGCTGGACTTTAACTCACTATGTAGTCCAGGCTGGCCTCGAATTCATGGCAATCCTTCTGCCTCACCCTCCTGAGTGCTGTCAGTATAAGCGTGCACCACCAAGCTCAACATTTCTTTTAAGGAAAATAAAAAATAGTTTATTCTGAGCCAAATACAGTGAACTAGGCCCCAGATTACAAACTGAAACTCCTTTAAAAAAAAATGTATTAGTGTATGTTTGCAATACATAGTGATTACATTCAGCTTGGGGTGATAACTCATTTTATAGCCAGTATTTCCTGTACTCTTCACCACCACAGCAAAACAGTAATTTTATTACTATTACTCATGGCCACAATTTTTGAGTATTACCACATCATCCCAGGTCTGTTCATCATAAAGTCTGTTCTGGAACTTATGTTATTATTTCACTTAACACGAACAACAATCCTATCAGGTGAGTACCATCATGTGCTTCATTAGTCCGCTTTACTCTGAGGCCTACATGTTTCCCAACGTTCCACAAAGCCTCTGGGGGTCCCGAAGAGGCTCATGGAGCTCCTACCAAGGCAGTTTATCCCCGTGGAAGACAGAGACACCAATGCCACTTCAGCCAGCTCTCCCCTGCCCTTCACCTGGAAAAAGATCAGTGTCAGAACACTTGTCACTTCTCCTTGGGGCTCACCTGTCCAGGAGTAAGCTTCAAAGCAAGCCTGGGCCCCACAGTGCCCCTGGTTTCTAAATTCCCACGGGGACTCCCCTCGTTTCCCAGGACTGCGGGCCACTTCCTCATCTAAGCCAGGCTTAGTGAGTGCCCCTCTCAGCTCTGGCGCTCCCCTTCCTGCTGACGCTGCTTTCAAGCTGCAGGCCTCTCCACCTGGTGGGACAGAGAGCAAATTGATAGGGCCGGAGACCCACCAGCTCCCTACAGACGGGAAACCAGTCTTTCCAAATCGATGTATGGCTTCATAAATTCCACTCAAAACTCTAATGGGACTACACAAACTTGGAAGAATAAACAAGACATCTAAGGGAGAAAATAATTGTTAGTGACTACTTTGTCTTCATTTTATCGTTTATTACAGTAAAACTGCAAGTACAATATAAGCGAGTCATAGGCACACACATTAAAAGAGCAGAATGAAGAGCAGAAATGTGTCTCATACGAGGACCTTGACATACGATAAAGGATGCACCTGGAACCAAAGGTAAAGCGATGAATGATTTAACAATGGTGATAAGGAATTGGGAACTTGGAGAAATATGAATTAAAAACACCAGGTCACCACACACTTAAAAACCCTTCCAGCTGCAGTAGCAGCCTGGTAGAGTGTTTGCCCAGCAGCCACTAAGTCATGGGTTCAATCTCCAGTACCCCAAAACCCCAGACAAACAAAAACCCTTCCGGGTAACTGTTAAAATGTTCAACAATTAAGCTAAGAAAGATCGGTGAGTTTTATAGGACTCGTGGCTAGGGAAAGAGTACACAAGCATAAAAGTGACAGGGAAAAGTCACAAAGGAAATGACTGCTTAATCACCAAAAATTTAAAATACTTGTACAGCATCAGTAAATACAAATTTGCACACATGTGCAATTAGTTTCTCAGGACAGAGCGGAAGACTTGAGGAACATACTCGAACCACATCTAAACTACAGCACCGAAAAATATACATGAGGACTCTTCCCTCCGTGGTCTCCTGACTCCATTTTGTTAATGTTCAACCAAAGTGACTCCGTTTTGATCCGACAACTTTCATAACAGTCTCTCTGTATCTTTTGGTCACTTTTTAATTTAATAACTCATCTTTGTTAAATTAGCAGATTTCCTCTATACAGTATGGATGTTATCTCAATGTCATATATATTAGCAATATTTATTTAGTTTTTCATTTGTATTTCAACATTATTACGTGATATGCAAAGGGCATTTTTTTTAAAGTATGTGTTCTAATCTATAAAATATTCCTTTGTAGTTTCTCTTTGGTATCATGTCTTCACTTCGAGGTTAAAAATATTCACTTGTATTTTAGTGTTTTATGAGTTTACTTTTCATCTTTGAATATTTTATTATCTCCTATTTGTTCTCACATGAAGAACGAGGTAAGGATCCAGCTTTGTAGTTGGTGTACTAACGGTTGATCTGGAGATTTGAAAAACCCCTTTTATCGTACATATGGGCTAAATTCTGGTATTTATTTAAAGTCACTCAGATGCCCACACACACCCAGGCACACTCACATTCTCAGTGGCGTCCTCCTAAACTGTCTTATTCTATTGGCCTGTCTGCTTCTGTATGCATTTCATACACGCTTAGTACCTGTTACTTCATTTTAAAATGCAGGAGAGCAAGTATTTCCTTTTCACTTGCCTTTTTCAGAACTGTCTTGGCTGTTCTCATACTGGGTTAAAGAATTCGTTTGGAATCCCACTGGATTAACAGGTCAGTGTAAGCACGTGCCTCTTTTTACTATTGGATCTTCCCATCCAATAACATGCTTTGTCTCTCCATGAAAGCAAGTCTTCTCTCTCTCAGGACAGTTCCATAAACATTTTATTTTGCTTTTAGTTACATGTATTACTAGTTATTTTATTTTGTTGATGCTACTGTGATAGAATATACTTTCCTTTATATTTTCTAACTGGGTTATTGATGTATGAGAATTGAATGTTTGTATGTTTTCATACCTGTACACTCTCCTGAACACCATTATTTCCAAAAGTGATTTTTTTTCTTTTTTCACAATTCACTTGGTAGGAAAACATAACATCTTCGAATGAAAATAATTTTGTTTCCTCTCTAATATTTAGCTATCTTGTTTAATAATCTTACTTCTTGTATTAACTAGTGCTTTACAGCTTGATAATGATGTTTGTCTTTTTCAGACTTTAATATGATTCATGCTATGGATTTTCAATGACTTTTTAGTATCAAAATAATCATGGGGTTTTCAAATAAGGTTGATTATATGAACAGACTTCCTAGTGGTTTTTGTCTCTGCATTCTTAGAATGAACTTAATCTTGTTATAGTACACTCTTAAAGTACATTGCTGGTGTAACTTATTTATAAATTTTTTTAAGTCTATTTCTGTATTCTATTGCCTTTTTTCTTCTTTTTCTTCTTCTTCTTTTTTTTTTTTTTTTTTTTTTTTTTTTTTTTTTTTTTTTTTTTTTTTTTTTTTTTTTTTTTTTTTTTTTTTTTTTTTTGTAATGGAAATTGGACCCAGGCCTTAGCACTAAGCTATATCCCCCACCTTTTTAAATGTTTTATTTTAGCATCTCACTAAGCTGAGCAGGAAATTGCACTCCTGTCTCAGCTTCCCAGAGTGCTGGGATTATAGGTGTTCACAAACATACCCAGCTTTCCTTTATTTTTTATAATAACTACATGTTATTCTTATAATAAAGTATTTTAAATATATGCCATTAAAGGAGATCGCTGGAGGTATATTAGCAGCCATCAATGGGAAAGTGAAACGAGACAAGCGCTTCACCTTCTTTATCTTCTCATGAATCTCTTCAGCGTCAGCACTTTCCCCTTGTGGTCTGTGCCCCAACCCTGCTGACCTAAAACTAAAAATATCCAGGTTTACACAAAATAGAATTATTCTTGACTGTGCTTCCAACTCGTCAGTGCAAACTAATCTCAGAACAGAAGGAACAGGATATCCTATGGCTACTAAATGGGGGTGAGACATCGATGACCCTTTGCTCTGAACACTGTATTTTGGAGACTAGAGTCAGGTATAAGTCATGCCTTTGCTACAACAGAAGCAGGCAATTTGTCTGAGGATCTCAGCAAAACTAGGAAGTCTCACTTCCATAGAAAATCCCCATTGTAGACAGAGCAGGACTAGAGGAATTTTAAACATTCATGGCCACGCAGAGTAACACCTGGGGCCTCCTCAACACGCGCCCAGAGTGGGGTGTTGATATCTTTCTTCCAAAATCTCCAAAGCATGGCACCCACTTTGATTTCTCTGAGATGTTTTTCTTTCATAGCTTGAGCTGTGAGTCATAAAAAACAAAACAAAAAAAAAAAAAAAAAAACACTTTTTGTATTTCCTTTACCCAGATGATCAACTTAGCCCTCCACTGAAGGCAAGCCAGGGCTTGGACCCGGAGGCCTCAGGCGTATGCAAATGTTTTATCAGCCCACTATCTCACAACACCCATGTTTAAAAAAGAAAAACTAATCACCTGGCAAAAGAATCCATTCTTCTTTCTATGCCTAAAGGATGTCAAAACTTGTCAGCCCTTTCTGTTAGGTCAGCTGCAAAGATAAAACACATGCCAGGTGTGGTGGTGCACACTTGTAATTCCAGCACTGGGAAGGCTGAGGCAGGAGGATCACAGAGTTCAAAGTCAGCCTGGGCTATGTATTGAGACCTTGCCTCAAAAAAAAAAAAAAAAAAAGGATATAATACAATTTTTCCTTTCCAAGGAATTCACAGTCTAAGGGAAAGACTGACTTTAAAAAGTAATTGAGATTAGGACCCATAAAAAGATTTGTAAAGAGTGTGGTGAGAACTGGAGGAAGGTTTCCTACCTGGCAGCTTCCCACAGGAGCTGGTGCTGAGGTTGCAAGGACACAACCAAAACTGCCAGGCCAGGAAGCCTGGGAAGAAGCCAGGACTCCAGCCCCGGGTGGGGAGGGGGACAGCAACCACCAAATCTAAGACCCCACTCAGTGTGACACTTGCCATGGGTCTCCCAGAAATTCAGCCCAACATGGATACAAGCCTGAGAATAAGTCTCTTTCCATGAACATCCCAGGCACCTTGATGCCCTTCCATGAGTCCTGGCCTGTATGAAGTACATGTTCTTTAGAAAGATTTTACATTTCTAAAGCAGCTTCGTTCACACCAAAGGTGAGAGGAAGTTATAGCGATGTCCCTTCTAGTCTCTCGCATCCACAGCTTTCCCTGTAATCAACATTCCCCACCAGAAGTCATACATGTGTCCACAGACCACCCTACACTGACACAGCCCGTCACTCAGAGTCTTTGGTTTAAAATAGAGCTCCCTCAGTGTTACACATCCTGTGGGTCTGGACAGATGTACAATGACGTGTCCACCATCATGGTGTCATACAGAGTAGCTCACCACCCTAAAAATCTTCTGTGCCCAACTATCAATAGAATCCATCTACACACACGTTAATAGATCACTTTCTTCTTTGGCATCAGAACCCATGTTTAAGTCCCAGCCTGATTTGCACTTGGCATCTGAAGATCCTGGGGCATACTATTTGGCCATCTGTGGCTATGCAAAGCAGCCACAGTGACATAGTGTTTTTATAGCCAAGACTTATGCACCTGACCTCTACGACACTTTCCAAGTTGACCGCACTGTTCGAGACTCATGCAAGACACCTAGTTTTGCCTGTATTTTGCATTTCCTCTAGAAATGCAAGTTTCTTCTTTCTTTTGAACTCAAAAAAGTTCCTTCTTTTCCCCAGTGCCTCACTGACAATAAATCGTTTTCTAAAGTCAACCAGAAGCTTTTGGCAAACTATCCAAACTTTCCAAATTTTGAAAATTCTGGGATCTATTCTAAGATTTGGCCATTTCTACCGCAGTCAATTCTATTGTGTGGCACAGGCAAGCCAATTTCTGAAATTTCATTTTGATGCCACACTATTGTGTGACCTTTCTGAAGACAGTAAGTAGTAATTAAGATTCTAAATTTAAGTTAAAATTAATCATGCCAGGTGTCATCTAAGCAAAGGACTCAGGGAGGTGAGATGGGCTAAGCAGACATGCCAGGCCAAGTCCTCCTGGGTACAGCAGCCCAGACCCACAGCACCCATAGCTGCTGGCAAGTTTCTGTTGGCAGGAACAAAAGCCCCAGCTGGGCACTGACAGACTAACTAGAGCTGAATGTGCTTCTGCGTGGCCCATGAGCCAAGGGTGATTTTTTTCATTTTTAGATGGTTGACTAAAATTTGAAAGAATAATACTTCATAACACATGGAAATTTCATGAAACTCTAATTTCAATTTCTACAGATGAAGTTGTATTGAGACACATGATACAGTCCAATTTCAGAAATAATAAAATATGAGAACCTATGATATCTTTGGATGGAACTAAGGGAATTGGAAATACCTGCTCTGTTCCCATGTTTAGACAGAAGGGACAAGGAGAGATGGATAGGAGCTGGAGAAGGACAAAGTCAGAGAGAGTTTCACTTACTGATGTCTTCCTTACCTTTTTAAGATGGAGATGACTGAGTGTGTTATATAAGAGTCAGGAGAGAAAAGAGGCCCGATACAGTTTACTCCTGAGGGAGGCAAGAATGTAAGGAGGTTAAGTGTTCAGTCCCCATTTGATGGACGAAGGAACCAAGGCCTTCACCGGACAAATAACTCATGCAAGTTCACAGGGCTCACAATCAGCCTGAAACAAGTCTTCAGTCCAAGTCAGTCTGACTCCAGGCCCACGTTCCTAACTGCTAAGCTGCCTAACTTCCTGGTCCATAGGCAGATTAACAGTGAATTAGGATTCTCCAGAGGAACAGAACCAATAGAGTGTATATACAAGAGGGGATTGGTTATGTCAGCTTACAGGATCAGAGGATGGATCGTTCCACAATGACCATCTGCAGGCTGGAGAGCAGGGAACTAGCAGCTGCTCAGTCCAAGAAGCTGGAAGCCGCAGAACAAGGTGGACGAAGGACGCAGCGCTGATCTGAGGCAGAAGGCCTGGAAGCTCTCTAGAGAGTCGCTGGTGTGAGTCCACACTGAAGGGCTGAGGAAGCTGGTGTCTAATGTCTACAGGTGATGGCAGCAGCAAGGAATGCACCTGCTCCACAGTCAAGCTTGCACAGCTTCCATGCACATTCGTGCTTCCCTTTCCTTTGTTTTTTATTCCACCTGGGCCCCAGCCTATCGGACACGCCTTTGACCTTCAGGCTGGACCTTCCCCCACCTTAGTTCACTGACCCTATTCCAGGTCTCTGAAATACCCTGACAGACACACCCAGAAGTGTACTTGATTGATTTTCTAGGCGTCTCTCTGTCCAGTCTAACTGACAGCCAAGATTAACCATCACCCACAGGAACAGGGAGCCTAAGTTTCCCCAAGGTGATGCTGCATTCGGGAGTCTTGCTAGTTCTCATCAGAGCTGTGTTTATACATAATACCTTTTCCCTATTAAAAGCTGTAGTCCCAATTTCTGTAGGCAGCGTTTATACTGATTTTTATAGAGAGGCTTCAGACTTTTTCCTATGAAATTTCTCCCTTGGAAACATCAGATGATATCAACTATCCTTCTACCATTTCTATGGAAATGTATAGAAACTCAGAGTTTTAACACCAATGGGATTTTCCTCATGTAATAAAAGAGAAACAGACAGAGTGAGACTTGGAGAGTTGTTGGGGTTTGTGAGTGTATTTAAGAACATCCCCGAGAGGCTAAACAAAGAAAAGGGAAATGGGGATGCTGGGATGTGTGAGCTTACCCACTGTAGCCTCCTGGGCGATAGCTGTGGCCAGTGAGCCCTGGAGGGTGACAGCAAAATAAAGCTGCAGCAGGGTGGTTGTGCCCTGACTCCTCCCCAAAGGATGATGGTTTGCATCCCGTCCCCTCCGGCTGGCTGGTGGCAGGTGGCAGCCTGAGTCACATGGAAGGGACTCAGCTGTCTGGGGTTACACTTCCTCCTCCCCACAACAGAGGCCCTCTGCCAAGTGGATGTGTCTGTAAATGTCTCCACCTACAACTTGCAAAGAAGCCCCCAGTGTGTGTCTGGAATAACGGGCCAAAGCCCGAGTGACCATCTTTTTACTCTTGTAGACAACGGGGGATTTGAGGGGGACACACTGGCACTGACACGAGACAGACTCAGAATGAAAGAGAGGAAGCAATTCAACAGGGACAGAGCTCGTGATAATTGCAGCTCAAAAATAAAACAAGTCCCTATTCACGTGGTGTCTCGCACCTCCAGCTAATGCTGTGGCTGCTTCACAAAGGGAAGTTGGTGCAAGCCACTGAGAGAGCCATCTCGCCCCACAAGGCCTCGCCTCTGGGAGCCAGGGATGCCACTGGATCCTCTGTGTGTGACACGGGGATCTACATCTGTCAGGAGGAGGAGAAACAACAGGAGGATGAACAAGTTCTAACCTAGTCTTTCCAGTTTTTCTCCTCCCGCACTTTTGACAGATGAGTGGTTCAGTCTCGTGGTCCAGCAGAAGCCTAGAATTCTATTTGGGTAAATGAAGTTGGACTAAGCCATGGCGTTTCTAGAAAAAGAATAAGCAGGTTTAACTTCTTTTAGGCAGTAAAACCTACTAGAGATGAAGCTCCACATGCAGCCCTCTCTCCCTTAATGACCAGGTGCTGCGGCGGGGCAGGACCAAAGTAGGGGCCTAAAGAAGATCCATTAGGCCCTGCCTACACATTAGTTTGCAGGGGTAGCGAGGAGCTGTTAATAAATTTTGATATCCTGGCTCAGCAGACAATTAAATCCAAATCTCAAGGGTAAGGCCTGGGCACTGAGTAGTTTTACAAAATCTTCCCCATCCCACCCACACCCAAGCTGTGCAGCTAGAGCTGCCTAAAAGCTGAGGGAGGGGCTCTCTGCAAACCGGAGTGCCCAGAGCACCCACTGTAAATACACAAAAATGTGTCAGCATCCCTGAGCTACAGGCCCAACCTATGAAATAATGTTCCAGGAGTACAGCTGGCTTCTCGCTGCTTCCCCTCCAACTCCCTGTGCTGCTGTGGGGAGTGCAGCTATGCTGCTCTTTGGTAGCAACATTCCTACTGGGACCGTCCATCAGGGTCCCCACCCCTGGCCTGTCCAACCCTCCCCCAAGGAACCTCACTCAGGGTAGATTAACACAGGAGCAGAAAGTAGCTCGAGTTGAGAGGCTGGTTATCAGCCCAGGCAGGACTAACCGAGAGTCCTGGAGCTGCTCTGATGCCTGTGGTCCGGATATTCAGCCCCCCCTTCAAGTCTGTGAGCTGGCAAGGATCCAAAAGACCCCTCTTTGCCTTAACTAGCCAGTATTGCTTGCAATCAAGGAACTCTAATTGATGACTTTATTGATTCAAGAAGATTAAGTTTTGCTCTGGTGAATTTCCCCAAACCTCAGGGGCTTAAAACAGGAAGACTGGTTTCTTGCTCATGCTAATACCCAGCACAGTCCCCTGGGGCCCGGCTATCTGTCATCCCCCCCACCCAGGGTCCCCAGGCTGATGGAGCAGCCATTCCTGAAATATCACCAGTCACTGTGGCAGGAGAAAGGAGCCCAGGAAGGGTGGTGGGGTATGGGGTGTCACTACACCCATTAACCACTCCAGCCCCACGTGGTCCATTCCAGCGCTCCTGGTTCATCGGCCAGAACCCAACAGTGTTCCCACGGTCCCGCCCACTGCTGAGTTCAACCCCGCAGTGCAAAGATTTGGCCAGTAGCACAACTGGTCTTCAGCTACATCAGATTAACAACGATTCAGGTATACTGAAGACAATCAGCTACAGTATAATCTCAGTAAGACTTTGGAAACTTGATCACTATTCAAAACAGTGTTCCCACAGGAAACTAAGTGCCAAGTGCTGAGCTGCTGACTTATAAAAGAAGTTGGAACACAATCTGTTAGTAAGTTCGAATACTTAAAATATTATTTTAGAAACATGGTCCCAGAATTTGACAGGCTGGACTGAATTATCCAGCCATAGCCCTGAGAACCAGGGCTAGCTACGTGTTTTGCAGGGTCCAATGTTAGAGCCCCACATCCAACAAACAGGGCAGAAGAGCAGTTCAACGCTGCAGACCATAGCCCAGGGGTAGAGTGCTGACCTAAGAGAAAAGCCATTAAAAACATACTAAAATATAAAGCCTTTTTTCCCCAAGGTCTATATTTGTCATGATTTTTTTTTCTTTACCATTAAATAAGTTGTCCTCAATAAAGAGAAAGTAAAATTTTAAAAATCATTAGAGTTTTACCCTTCATTTTTACATTGTATAATGCCAGCTTCAAATACAAATTTAAGAGTTTTTGTTGGGTTGGTTGTTGTTTTCCTTGTTTCATTTTTGTTTTTGCAGTATTGGGAATTGAACCTAGGGCCTTCACACTGAGCTACATCCCCAGCCCACTTTTAGGGTCTTGGTAAATTGCCCGGGTTAGGTCCAAAATTGTAATCCTCCTGCCTCAGTGTCCCAGGTTACAGGGATTGCTGGGATTACAGGCCTGTGCCACCAGGCTTGGCTTCAAATGTAACAGCATTTTACACACTTTATATTTCAGAGTTGCTATATGCATATGTCTTTTGTTCTTAACAGAATAGTGAAAACATTACACAAAACTAGGTCAACTCATTTTATTTCACATCTTAATTCAGTGCAGAGACCCAGCATCCCACCTTCAGCTTACTGACCAGTGAGGGCAGATGGAAGGGAGGGGAAGTGTGATTACCCTGTCTGTTCCATCCCTTCTAAATCTCCATGTTCAGTGTTAAGTTGTTGGCTGACACAGGGAAGGAACAGGAGTAAGAGAAGATATGACAGAGTTTCAGTTTCCTGCCTTCCTTCTGTGTTCAAAACCAAGTCTAACTTGGACACAATGCATAGCCTTTTAGACAGTCAGAAGCCCTGCTTCCTCAGGTGTTACTACAGTTTGTATGAAAAATGTCCCCCCAAAGTCTCACGTGTTCAGAGATGGGGTTTTGGAGGTGACTGGGTCACAGGTGCACCATAGCTGATCTGCTGTTAGAAGGCAGGGCCTGGTTGGTAGTGGATCACCGAGGCTGCGACCCCAGGGTGTAGCTTCCCTCCCCATCTTTGCTTCTATCTCTACTTCCTGACCACTATGATGTAAGTAGCTCTCTTCCACCAGACACTTCCTGCCTTGGAGCCAGCTGACTATGGACTGAATCCTCTAAAAACTGTGAGCCAAACTAAATCTCTCCTCCTTTAAATTGTGGGCATCCGGTATTGTGATCCAGCAGTGGGAAAGTGACTAAGACAGGCATAGACACAACACACTTTCTTTTGAACTGCTTTGAGTGCCACTGAGTTCCACACATGAGGCGCACTGGAAGGAAGTCTGTTCCTGGGCATCATGAGCAATACAGGGTGAGGGCTGGCACTGGACACTCACATTGCACAAATCTCTCTCAGGTGCATACTCTGTGGGCCTGCTGGATTTCAGTCCCAAGGCAGATATTTTCTAAAACTTTCTTATGAATTTTGAGTTGATGACAGCAGAGCAATAAGCAAACACGGGACCCTTCTCAGGCTCTCTGTGATTGTCCAGCACACACCCAGGATGACAACCATATCCCTGAGAGGGATACTGAGAGGTAGGAAGATGGCTTGAGTGTGGGCCCTGCCATTATACATTCATTCTACCGGTATTTATTGAGCACCTAGTGTGTGTCACATGCTGTTTTAGGTGCTGGAGATAAAACGACAAAGAAAGCTTGGACTTCTTGAAGTTTACTTTCTGCTAGGAAAGAAAGATAGAGAGTACACAAAAGATATAATAAAATATATAGTATGTAAGATGGTGCCAAGTGCCAAAGAAGAAAAACCAGGGAAGGAGCAGGAAGGATTGGAAGGGTGGAGGGTGCAGCTGTAGATGTTGACATATGAAGGTCTTCACAGCCAGACAATCATGAGAAGGAGAGACAGTACCGTAGGAGGAGGCTGACCGGCAAAGGTGGGGAGCTGGCTGGTGGAGGATGAGGACTGTGCTGTGATCGCGTGCCACACAGGGAGCCTCCTCGCCCTCCACCCAAGCTGCCCTCGTCGGTGTGCTGCAACATGAGTTTCACTGAACGCCGGGGCTGAACAAATTCTCAGTTCTCGTAGCCCCAGCAAAGTTCAGGAGCCCACATTTAAATCAGCTTTTTGGTCAAATCTTCCATATCATGGTTTAAAAAACTAGCTGATGGCTGGGGATTTAGCTCTGTGGTCAGAGTGCTTGACTTGTGAGCACAAGGCCCTGAGTTCGATCCTCAGCACCAAAAAAAAAAAAAAAAAAAAAAAAAAAAAAAGCTAGCTGATCAGACACCGTAATTTAAGCCAAAAGCGATGTGAGCCTGTGTGTGTGACTTCCCCACCGTCCTGTTAGCCAGATGTCCAATCTGCCTAAGTGGAAAACAGTGGGGGAGACATCATCCACCAGGACACTTTATTCTGCCCCGCTCAGCCAACACACTACGCAGGTGAGTCTTTCTAAACAGCCCTAGAAACCATTCAATTCCCTCTCCAAGTGCTTACTAATTCCTGTTCTTATTTGAAAGTGATATTACAATGCATTTCTTGACAAATATAACACTTGACAGGCATGAAGGGGGAAATGTCTAAAAACAATTACAGTTTCCTCTTTATCTCTTGCTTTTATGTTTTCCTCCCTCTTCTAGTAAATCAGTAGACAAAGATTACCAGAAGGCTCTCTGGGACCTTGGTCTCTACTCAGTTTTACATCCCAGGTTCAAATTCCACTTCTATTAATTTTTAAAAAGTCTGATTGTTAGAGGAGAAGAAATTCTACTCTTTGAAAAGTAAAAATTACAGCTGTAATTCCGGCACTCTGGGAGGCTGAAGCAGGAGGATTACAAGTTTCAACCGGGCAATGTACTGACTTAGCGAGACTCTGTTTCAAAATAAAAAAGGGCTGGGGATGCAGCTGAGTTGAAAGTCCCTGGGTTCCATCCCCAGTCCGCAAAATGAATAAGAAGAAATCAGCGTGAAATCAGCATGGAATGCGCTGACCAACCAGACGCAGGTCCAAGCTTTCACCTGGGCACAGCTGAGTTGGAAAGTTAATGCTTAGCCAGGCCCTGCCCCTACCTGCTTCTCCACACCTGTGCCCTGCAGAGGTCTGGGCGCCGGCCACGGCTGGAGGAGACCGAGGCGCCAGCCCCCGCCGGTTCCTCGCGGGCTCCCTCGCTGGCTGCTCCTCCGTGCACCACTCCTGCTCCGAGCGGGGCTGAGTAGGCCCTGGCGCCGTTGATCACTTGCGGGCGGATTCAGCCCATGTCCCTTCGCATCAACACTGGCATCTCTGAGGCTGGCTTTGTTTCCGGCCTCATTGTCCGGTTCCGGCTGCGTTTCTGCACTCGGAGGCCCGATTACGAACTTCATGAGGTCAAAGAGACGAGAAAGGGGCAGTCAAACAGGACACACTGATTGCACTCTTCTTACCAGTCCACTCATTCCAAGGAGCGCCTGCATCTTGAATAGATAATAAAAGGTCAATGCGCTGCAGCTGCACCCTGTTGACCCGGCTACCTTCTCTCAATAGGCAAGTTTATGGATAAAAATAAAAAGCCAGCCCAGGTCCATCAAGTGGGACAAATGCACCACTTTGCTGCAGGGTGCTGACGGCAGGGAGGCTGTGTGTGGCCAACGGGAACTTGACCATTTGCTCGGTTTTGCTGGGAACACGGGACTGGCTCTTAAAAAAATAATTAAAGACTAAAAAACTGTAGAAAGAAATATAGCTGTAAATAAAAAAAAATACAGAAATCTCCCATTTTAAAACAGTTTTTATAGTATAGCCCCAACTGTTTACATACACCATGGGATGGAATGAAATGAAATGAAAATTAATAATAAAAGCAGGCTTTATCCTGAGCAGCTATTCGCACAGAATCTGAGATTCGAGTGCATGTTAAAACCAAGCACCTTAGTTCATTAAACATTCGCTAAACATTTGTTTTGTCCTGAACTATCCACTTTAATTCTTACTGACTTTGTAAAGATAATTACGAAGAAAGGGCTATTATTACCCCTATTGTACAGAAAGGAAACAGGCTTAAATAGGTAAAGAAAACTGTATCAAGTCACACAGCCAATAAATGACCACACTGGGCAATTAGCATCAGTCGAATAAAGTACAGGAAAGGGGAAGTCATGAAGTATTTTTTGCCTAAAAGAAAACAAAATAAGCATGTAAAAATATTTCAACTAAAACAAAACAATAACACTTTACCCTGACTTCCGAAGAGTAACCTGAATTGACTGGTTTGGAGAAAAGAAGAGATTTTTTTTTTAAAGTAAATAGAGGGACACAGAGCATGAATATCATTTTATAAATAATACACAATTAGTGAGGGGTGGGAGGTACTTTTTATTCTGTTGAATAAAAAAAAGCTGATTTTGGAGAAAGTAAACAGGGTGCAGGGAAAGAGAAAACAATGACACAAATTGATGACACTGAAGTAATTGGCTTCAGCATAATGAGAGACTTATGTTGGTGCCAGATATGCAGGTGTGCTTTAAAATTACTTAAATCAATTATCTGATTAAACAAAAAAAATCTTAGAGACTTTAGTTTTTGTTCAGTGTAAATGCCACTGTCTGCCCTCCCTCCTCCCATGAGTTCAAATGCAGACTAGGCCAGGATAAGTCGTGACCCGACTGTCCCCTCAGTAGGCCTTGGGCCTCTCATGGGGTGAGTGTTTCACTGTTCGGTGTGTAAAGATAAATTTGGGGCACACACAGGCCCTGAAATGCAAGCAGTGACTTCACCGGTGCTTATCTGAAGAAACACTATTGGTTTGGTCTTCCTGAGGGACTAAGTAGGTCTCCTCCTAAAAGATTTCCTGGAGGAGCCTTAACGTGGCTGGGATTTGGCCCTGCGTGCTACTGTAAAAAGCAGCCTTGTGGGCAAAGAGGGGAGCAGACATCCTACCACTCTCCACCTGACTACACTCAAACTCCAGAACCAACCAGACCCATGAGATGAGCCACTAGCGAAGCCACGCTCACATCAACAGTAAATCCACCTGCTGTCTGCTCTCCCCCTTAAAACACTCAGGTTAAATGACAAACCTCCATTGATGCATTCTTTATCAATAGTACGCCTGGACCTTAATTCTCCTGATTAGCAAATGCCATTGTGGAACTAGGAGATGAGGAAATTTGGGTTCTAGTTTGGTCTCACTGGCTCTGCATGACCCAGTCACTAGCCCTGAGTCTCACATTTCTCAACTGTGTGTGATCATTCGACCTGGGCCTCGAGGGCCTCAAGGACCTCGGGAAGATGGCGGAGCAGTGAAAGGCGGAGAAACATCCTCTCCGAGATTTGTTGTCCAGCCGCTGGAATATAGCAATGTGAGGAAGAGAAGGAGGGAAGTGGGTTCCCAGGATCCGGGCCTCTCCAACTGCAGACCTCCATTATTGTGTTTGCTAGGGGCAGCTCTTCAGGTAAAAGCTGGGGTTAAAAGTAACTCTAACATCCCACATTGTGATCTTGGATACTCTACCCAAAGACTGACCAGTTCTCACTTACATACAAGAACACACACAAGGGGCTGGGGATTTAGCTCAGTGATTAGAGTGCTTGCCTTGTAAGCACAAGGGCCTGAGTTCGATCCCTGGCACCGCAAAAAAAAAAAAAAAAAAAAGAACACACACACTTTTGGGCACGTGTGCACACACAGCTGAACAGCCTCTACTTTCCACATCATAATTCAGGCTAAGGTAACCATATTACAAAAATAGAGAAGAGGAAGGAAAACAATGTCTCTTACTAGACTGGACTCCAGAATGTGAAAGAGTGGCTCCTGCTAGGAATAACATGATTTTTTTTTTTTTAAAAGGACAACAAGATGTTGTAAAGGATAACAGTGAAAGAGTAAATGTTCAGTCACCTGTAGTATAACTGGACTGGCAGCCCGGGTGAAAATCTTGTAAAATAAAAGTGTTCTGCTCCAAATTGGAGACGATGTTCATGAGAATATTTTAGGACAAAGATATGATGAGGAGGTCAGCCAGTGCCCCGCCCTTACCTAAGATGGGACTGAAGTTCCCAAACTAAAAGGAATAGGAGTGATGAGTTAACATTAATTTTTGAGTGGGCACTGAGAAACCCAGAATAAATTCAGAATGTTTAAACAGCCAACAACTTTGAGAGTATATCACATCTGATACTCACTGTGTCACTTCATCAGTCCCTATGGCAAGTTAGCGCCCCAAATCCTGCCGTGGGTCCCTCTTAGACCTTGTCTCTAGTTACTTTTTATTTCCCTAGTCTGTCCTCCTGCTTTGGAATCACTTATCCCCAGGATTTTTGATCAAAGAAGTCAAGGCATGAATAAATTTACTAATCAAGAATACAACTGTCTTGTTTTCAGGATTGTCAGGTAATGTGATCATGAATATATATTTGTTTTCTAAGTGATTCAGGAGCTTAGATTAAAGCCATGTAGGCTTCAAAGAGAGCCTGTAGAAATGTCCCTCAGCCTTGAGGTCCAGCCCTTGCAAGTTCGTGGTCACCAACTGCAAGGCCATTTAGGGCAGTCTAGCAATCCCTCTTAGATTCCCGATAGCTTTCCCTGCCAGTCTTCATGGCAGTGGATTCAAATTTTCTCTGTTCCTCAAACCTCCTATTCTGTCACATCTACCCACCCTCTGCCCCTTCTGAAAAATATCTCACCTCCAACTTCACAAGAAAAGGGAAGTCACAGGAAGGGAGCTGGCCCAGCTGCCTACAAACCTGTCTGCCTCTGCACTCTGACTGGCCCCTCCCCACAGGCATGGTGGACGTGTGTTCCCCTCTCAGTATTCCTGCCTTTCCCGCCTCCCTGCTCCCTCTCACCCCACAGGCTCCTTCCTTCTCATCAGCACTGAGCAGGGTCAGTGACTCCCATCTTAATAAGACAAAAAGCAAGGGTCTCCCCTCTGAGCCCCTTTCTAGCTCATTCTCTTTCTTCCCAGTCAACCTTGATGGAGGATTCCTCAGACTCACCTCACTCTCCATGTGCGCTACCGCCAGACTTTGGAAGCAACGTCCCCGGGGGGAGCGCTAAGCCGGGCGACCCACCGCTCCTCTGCACGCCAACAGATGCGCCTCACATGTCCCTCTTGACTGCTCAGTGTCGTCGTCCATGAGATATTCTTGGCTTCGAGCGCTTCTTCCCCCCGAACCTCCTCTCTGTGCTCTCTGCTGCTCTCCGGCTCTTAAACATCTGGCTCCTGACAGTGCCCCTCTGGCCTCTCAGCCGTTTCCCACTCTCTCATGTAATCTCATTTACTCTTGCTGGGATAGTTCTAGCTTTTCATTTCTTTTCAACACAAGATGACAAGTTATTTGCTTTTCCAGAGAGACTGTATAGTTCTGTACTTAATTTTTGGAATGAAAGAATTATCTCGACATAAAAATAGGTATAAATATCGCCAAAAGAACAAAATGAAATTTGTCCCTGACGGATGCGTGTGGCATTTTTACAATGAGAGTGTTCAAAGTGATGGTGCCACATTGTGAAAAGTTATTGTGTGACAAACGCAGATGTGAGCTTTGTGGCTTCTCACTGAACTGGCCCAATAATGCTCCAAGATAGTATTATTATCTCCAACTTCCAGCTGAAGAGACTGAAACTGAAGTCTAGCCAAGGTCGTGCCGCTGGTGAAGAAGGGGCTGCAGTGCACAGAAGCCCGACCGGGGTCACAACAAAGCACACTCCTTTGCACCCCGCTGCTCCTCTGGTAGGGGAAATTCTGCCATTCGAGTTGGATTCTGAGCTTCTTACAATGCTAACAGAACATTCCATGACGTGTAAATAATACACAGCATTACAATCAACAGCTAACACACCAGCAATTTGGTTGTCCCTAGAGCTGATTTTATTTCATTTATTTTTGGGGTTTTGTTCATTTGCTTGCTTGATTTTGTGTGTCTTAGAGATGAAGCCTTGCTTACCCTGGCTGGCCTTGAATTTGAGTCCCACCTGCCTCAACCTCTCACGCAAGCAAGACTATAGGCACACACTACTTAAAGTTGACTTTTTTTTTCAGTTTTTTGAGACAGAGTCTCACTATGTACTCCAGGCTGGCCTTGAACTCATGGTGATCCTCCTGCCTCAGCCCCTGAGTTCTGGGATTACAGGGCTGTGCCAACACACCCTGCTGCTAGAATTGACTTCAAAGAGGATGTTCTGGGATTTATTTTGGTAGTACTGAAGGTTGAACCCAGGACCTTTGAACTGATTATATCCCCAGCCACCCACCTCACACACACACTTTTTTCCTGTACTGGGGATTGAATTTAGGGTCTTTACATTGAACTACACCTCCAACCTTTTTTACTTTTTATTTTGAGGCAGAGTCTTGCTAAGTTAGTAAGTTGCACAGGCTGGGCTCAAACTTGGGATCCTCCTGTCTCAGCCTCCCAAGCAACTGAGATTACAAGTATGTTTGACCACACTCAGCAAAGAGGGCATTCTTTAACGAGATTATTCTACTCCTGTGCCACATTTTTGGAAGTTACTATTTATCCTAGTTTGGCCTTTGCTGACCTAAAAGCCAGCTGTAAGCTTCAATAAAGAGGCAGCTTTGGAGTTCTTATTCCATAGAAAACAGTAGTGAATCGAGAATCACTATTACTCTCAAAGAAAAGTTCAAAATGTTCCCAAACATTCGAATTGCTCCCTGCAAAAACTAGTAGACGGCAGGCATGGCGGTGCACATCCTGTAATTCCAGCTACTTGGGAGGTTGAGGCAGGAGGATTACAAGTTAAAGGCCCTCCCGGCCAAGTTAGCAAGACACTATCTCAAAATTAAATAAAAGGGCTGGGGATGTAGCTCAGTGGGAGTGTTTGCATAGCATGTGTGGGGCTCTAACATAGAGAGAGAGGGAGCGAGAGAGTGAAAAGAGAAGAGAGAGAGACGGAAAGGAAAGAAAAGGGAAAGGAAGGAAAAGTGCCAAGTACAGTGGTGCATCCCTATAATCCCAGCACTCTGGAGGCTGAGGCAGGAGGATCACCTCAAGTTCAAGGCCAGTCTGAACTACATAGCAAGACCCTGTCTCAAAAAAAAAAAAAGAAAAAGAAAAAGAAAAGCTGGTAGAAAGGCTTTTCCTCCCAAGAGGCAGTGGACATCCACAGGAGTCAGCCTGTTTGGTATCCTTGGGCCTGCTTGGAAGAGGACATGCGTGACAAACGGAAAGCGGTGGCGAGGAGTAGAGGGACCTTCCTCACTCTGCTGACCAGGTTCAGTCGATCAAAGCTCACTGTGAAAAGGAAAAACCCACTCAATCATCTTTTGCAGACATGTGAAGATCAAGAAAAGTCTCTCGCAAATGAGAGGTTAGACCGGCCCGGCCAAGGCAGAGTACAGACCAGGGAAGTGGCACAGATGTCTTCAAAGGGAAATCCCCGCCGTGGGCGTGCTGTTCTAGCACTTGGAACTCAAGATGCAGCGAGTGGCCCTCCTGTCACGCCCACGGAGACGCCAGCCTGAGCAGCAGGCACGCGCCCTGCGTCCTGAGTGCCTCTCCTGCACTGCACACTCCTCAGCGCCCGGCACCTGCCTGAAGAAGCTACTGTGATGACTTCATCAGATTGCGTTCAGTGAGCAGTTCCTGAGTACCACCCTCGGTCAGGCACTGTCAGGCGTGACGGGCGAAAGGAGAGGCAGGGACAAAGCAACCCAGTCCACCAGGAGCAGGGCTGGACCCGCGGCCTAAGCACAGCGCCCTTGGGAGGTGGGGTGCCGAGAAGGGGGTGCCCGGCAGGCTGTCCCGAGCGGCCACGTTTGAGCTGGATGTTCCCCAGACTCCCGCACCAGGAAGCCAGCCCCAATCTTTCCTTTCAAAGCTCCCTTCCTAAGAACTGGCAATCTTGGAAAGGGCTACAGTCCTCAGATACCTAACGTCCTAATTAGTGGTTGTCCTCAGAAGCCAAACAAAGCAGCCGAGTAGCAGGCTTCAAAGCCGCTCTTCTCATGACCGACTAGGACACAGAACGACTTTAAATGAGAATAACCGCTGGCCCAGCTACATTTTGGCAGGCAGCCCAACTGTCACCATCGGTGGCGTGCCTAATTTATTCACCCAGAAGTCTTTCTCTTTGTCATCCCAGAGCAAGAGCCATCTTTCTTCAATAGTCCCCAAAGGAAAAATATTAACAAATTTATTAATTAAATCATGCATATAAACGGGACCCTGAAAACTATCATTCTGTTTGTGTGCAGTAGAAGCATAAGTTCTTGAATCCAAGTCAAAAATTTTTAGCAGGGCCTAACTTGTAGACTTGGAGGCCAACTTTACTTTAAAGTATGAGTTACCTAAACACATGTTCACCCTTCAGGATGGAGCTGTAACATAATAGTTGATTCTTGTTTACTCAAGTTCTACTTTAACTTTTAATTTTCATTCATGCTAGCGTATATGAGGCACCTGCCACATTCATCGGAGGGACCCAAAACTGAGTCCCCCCATCACTTTCAATCCTTGTCATTCTGCCTCATTTTTTATCACAGCACTTACAAGTCTTGCCGTTGTATTATATGACACACTAGTGCACAAGATGAGGACAAGAGGCTGGGGTGTGGTTCAGTGGTTTGAGCGCTCGCCTCATAAGCACAACGCCCTGACTGAGTTCAATCCCCAGCACCAAAAAAAGCACAAAAAGAAAAGAAAAGAAAAGAAAAAAAAAATGATGAGAACAGGAACTTCACACTGTTTGAGTGACAGCTCTATTTCCAGAGTTAAAGCAACGCCTAGCAAGAAAGTACCCCGTTGCTCAGGTGAATGAACAAGTCAGGCATTGTGCTATGTAGCCGACACAAAGTTGCAGAACACAGTGGCAGTTACCTCATTCCAATATGAAAGAAGCTGAGGAGTCCCAGTCTAGGATGAGAAGAAAATTGCCTCACAGATGGTGTGCATGGCAAGCACTTTGTCCTTATTTAGATCGTGATCTGGTAAGAATGATGGAGATTCTGGGAGGACACTCGATTCCTGCCACTAATAACATGGGGTCCTTTTCCCCCAGAGGAAGAGACAGGCATGTAAACAGAAACACTACAATAAACACGGTGGACACAACATATAAATAAATAAAGTGCTGGGGAAGCCCCAGAAAATCAGCAACTACATAAGCAGCACAGATGAGGGCCTTTGAGCTGGGGCTTACTGTAAGCATCAGAATCTGCCAGCGTTGCCATTTGCTCAAAAACCTTTCACGGTTGTCTCAAACACAGAGACTTTGAGTAGCCTCTCAAGTTAGATACAGGATGCGAACTCTAGAACCAGACTTCCGGACTCATGTCCTGGACCTGCCTCTTTAAAGGTGTGTGACCCCACGTGTGAAGGATAATAATACACACAGCTCGCCGGCTGACGTAAGAATCAGCTGACTTAATCCTGTACTCACGACAGGGCCCAACATACAGAGCAGCATTTAGTGTCAGCTGCTATTGCTGTTGTTGATGGAAGCATGCCTACACACTAAGAAAGAAATTACCAACTGTGGCTGAAAGGCAGTTCGACTTTCCACCATACACAGTGCAGATAAATCCTGTCCCTGAACACCAGCACTGCTTTCAGTATAAAGGAAAATCAAGCCAAATCACTCTGGGATCCTCAGCTTGGCTTCACAGAAGCCGTACAGGAGGAGGAAGAACAACTAAACACTTGTTCCTATGCATGAAACTGCAGTGAATAATAATACAGCGATATTCTATTTACTTATCCTTTTATTTACTCATTTGTTTATAAAGTGTTTTATGCAGCTCTAACATGGCCTATCACCAATTGGAAGGGGCCTCCGATTTTCATTCATGATTCTTACTGCTATAATCATTTAATTTAGAATACCAGAAATACTTGCTATGTATTAAATCACATGAAAACTTTAGAAAGAAAAAGAATTTGTCCTAAGAAGATGAGTGTGTACTCAAATTTTATCAAGTCATTTTTATGTGCATGCTACTAGTTTGTAAGGTGTTTGACTACACCGCACTTGTGCTAAAGGGCCGGCAGCAAAGAGAAATAGCTGTAACTGTGGTGTAAATATAAGGGAAGGCAAAACGCAGTGTCGTGAGGATTACCACAGTTCTGAAGGGTAGGAAGGCTCCAGAGAGGTGGTCTCTGAGGGGTGCAGGAGAATGGAGCAAAGATGTGAGGAAGAGGCAGGCAGATGGCATGTGAAAAGCAGCGTGTGAGCAAGGAATGAGGTGGAAAGCTCCACATGCATCCAGGGAGCAGCAGGTACTCTGATCTGCCTGAGACCTACAAATACAGTGAATGCAAGTCCTGCACAAAGTCAGGTTCAGACACAACCTCACGGAAACCAAATACAAGTTTCATGTCATAATTCAACTGTAACTCGAAAGATGTTTGCCCTCACTCAGCCTAAACACCTCAGTGTATTTCACATCTCAGGTATAATTTACTAAACCTTTTTTTGGCGGGGTGGGGTGCTGGGGATCATACTCAGGGGCTTGTGCTTACTAGGCGAGTGCTCTACCACTGAGCTAAAGCGCCAACCCCTTGAAATGCTTTTTAAAAGATAGAAGGCTATGAAATTGGGAGTCATTAAACCCCAGTTATGTGTTTCAGTATACCAACTTAAAAGTAAACTGGTTTTCAAATTAACCCAAAATTCCTCCCCCCTAAAAACCCCTCCTTTGTACTCTTTTTCCTTGGACTAGCAGTTTGCTCTGCCTTTTCCATTCCAAGTGACACATTCTCTGTATAATTAATTAGCAATGTGCCCTTTGTACTCGAACATGTGCATGCTGCTAAGCAGAAAGTCAGACTTTAGTAGCCTGGAGACAGGCAGCTGGGGTTTACATGAAAAGCAAAGATGTGATTATTTTTTTTCTGGTTTTCTTTCATTTTCTTAACCATTAGCTATAGATAAAATCCACACAAGCTTTAGCCACTTTTAGATAAAGTGGTTTCAAACTTTAGCCCGAAGGAATGTAGCATCCTCTGATTGTGCTGATAAGGTCCCGGGTCTATACAAAGTCCAGATCATGGTGAGGGGTTAGAAAAATCTCAAAGTCTCCAACTAAATGGAAAACATCCACCAAGGAAGGAAGGGATCTACCTCCCCCTAAGGAGGTCAACACAGCCCATTTTCCTTGTAAATGAACAATGAACGTGGAGGAAGGAAAAGATACTCCTTGATAGACCCAGTTAATCATACAAACATAACCTTCATTCGGTGTTACTGCCATCTTGGCACTTGCCTGCTTTCCTGCTTGAAGGTGTATTCTACCACTTGAAAATCTATCAATAAACTCTACCTATACGCTGGACAACAACCTGTGTGTCTCCTCTGAAACCTTTCATCGCAGACACAACTGAAGTACGTTGCTAGTTCCTTGTTTCAGGACCTCAAGACGTTAAGAGCCAGCTTCCCAGTGACACATGCCAAGGTTTCTATTTACAAGTATTTCTGAAATACATCATAATTTGTCATACTAGCTCAAACATAAACTATGTACACAAAGTGGCCACTTATTTTTCATATCAAAAGAGTAAAGTTTCAAATAATTTCCAGAGAGTCGTACTTCAAAGCCATTCTTTCTCCAGTACTCTTAAAATCCATTAAATTTCATTCATGGAGTCCTCATCAAAACTGTGGTCCTAAATCTCTTCATTAAGCTTGCTGTGTGTCAGGGCCACACCACTGTTAAAACACAGTGATCTCTGACTTACTTAGAGCTAAATAAGCTCTTTACACCTTTCTTTTCAATCATCATTAAATGTGAACAATTGGAAACCACAGGGGTTTATCTAGCAGTCTAGCACTTGGGTGCTGGACAAAAGTCAACCGACTTGGTTTAAAGCAGTTTTTAAATCCTCTTGGGCCTTGACGAGGTGGAGTTAGGACCAGCTGAGACAGGCTGCCCCCGGTTCTCGGCTGTCCAACTCTTTCTTCAGCCACAGCAGTCTAAGAGCTCTAGTTTTATCTGTCATTTGTACATGCTTCTAGGTGAGTTTGTCTTAAAAATGTATTCTGCTTGTTCTTCCCTCTTTCCTTCCTCCCTCCTTCTCTGATTTAATATCACACATTCGATACTATGAGTATGTCCCCTCTTTCCACTTTCTGAACAGTTCAGTCCCAAAGTTATTGAGTGGGCCAAAGCATGGTAAGCATCTGTGCAGAGAGGTTCTGAGTGCAAGAGACACAACCCGAACAGCCTGCAGAGAGTGGCAGTGGCAGGGGGCCCAGTCACGAGGATGCAGCCTGGTGGAAGTCGCAGAGCTGAGTGGAGTGAGAAGGTATCCATGTGGGAGGGGGCAGCGGTAGTAATAAGAGACTGGTTACATGGAGGGAGACTCTATTCATCTATCTACCTCATCTATCTATCTAACTATCATCTGTCTACCGCTACCTGGTGTGTGTGTGGTAATGGGGATTGAACCCAGGGCCTCCCATATGCTAGGTGACCCTGTTAATTTAAGTATTTTAAAGCTAATGAGACTCAGTCCCTCAGTGTCAGAGAAGAGAGAACTCCTACGTGTTGTTAGGACTGCAGACATCAGTACAAAGTCATGGACTTCAATATGTACAGATACAGCAATTTAGGTATAAATTTGCATATGTGTGGGCCGGGGATTTAGCTCAGTGGTTAGAGTGCTTGCCTTGCAAGAACAAGGCTCTGAGTTCGATCCCCAGCACCAAAAAAAAAAAAAAAAAAAATTTGCATATGTGTGTATGTACATACACATGTTCCCTAGATTTGCCCTATGAAAGGGCTTGGGAATAGAACTTTATCCAAAGCAACAGGCACACCTAGTGTTCGGATCTTGGCTTCTCAGTACCACTCTGCAGTGAAAGAAGCCAGGGCTCCTTAGAGAAACAGCCAGCTCCAGACCTGAGACACAGAAAACACAAGACAAGCCTGGAACATCCTGCTGTAGGAAAAAAGTAAAGAAGGCTCAGCTATTGAAGGGAATTTGTTAAGGGGATTTGTGAAAGGAATTTGTGAAGTCCACCACTGGCCAAACTAAAGAAATCTGATTATCAAAATGAGTAATAAAGTATGGCCTATGGACCAGCAGAAATGGTAGCACTTGGAAACGTGTTAGAAATATACATTCTCAGGTCCCACTCCAAACCCACAGAATCACGAACTCTGCAGATGTAGACTGGCAGGTTCCACAAGCCCGCTGCTGAATTCTGGGTGTCAAGTGTCTTAAAAAGGTATTCTGCTTGCTCTTCCTTCTTTCCTTCGCCCTCCTTCTCTAATATCATGCATTCAGTACTACGGGTATAGAGGCTGAAGGCTTGGTCCCAGGGCAGTGCTATTGGGAAGTGCGGTGGACCTTTGGGAAATGGGGCCCAGGGGGAGTGCGAGACCCTTAAATCACTGGGCATGTACCTAGAGGGCTCTGTGGGATTCCGGCTGCTTCTTATCCCCCGACCCAACACTCTCCCCAAGGTATTTTGACCCATCTTAATTTTGAGAACCACTAAATCAGAAGATCATGAGTCTGTACAAGTATTAAAAGATAAAACAATTTAAATATTTGATGAGGAATGTAATATTTACATAATCTCAAATAAACCACCTAAAATACTACAAAAAATACAATGAAATACATCTCCCTAATCAGGTGATCATTGCCTTGTAAGTACAAGGGCCTGAGTTCGATCCCCGGCACCACCAAAAAAAAAAAAAAAAAAAAATCAGGTGATCAAAGTGAACACACATAGTAAGTAATGGGACAACTTGAAAGTGAGCAAAACCTGATGTGAAGAAACTCCATCCTAACTTCTGTGACATTCCTGCTGCACGGGTAATCTGAATTTAATGAGAAAACATCAGTCAATCAACAGTCATTCTACATTATCACTAGACACTGTCTTTAAAAATATCAAGATCATGAAAATAATGAATTGCTGTTCCAACTCATCCTTTGTACTGTCTTTATTTTTTTGGTGCTGAGGATTGAACTTGGGGCCTCATATAAGGTAGGCACGTGTTCTACCACTAAGCTACATCCCCAGCCTTCAACTCGATTCCCTGTAACAGTAGGAGACACATTAGAGTTTTCAACTGAGAGAATAAAATTTCCTTGAGTAGCTTGGAATTTTCTTCAAATCATTAGAATATCCCTACAAGAAAGCATGACCTATATCAAATATCTAAATTCATGACTTTACCTGAATACTTTTATAATGGTTTAAGTCAAAATAATTTATCTTGAACTACTGTTTTAAATGTTTTAAAGGCTAATTATATCTTATGTACTACACATTTTAAAATAGATATAAATTAAAATATACACATATATATACACATTATGGAATAGCTAAATTGCATTAATGTATTGTCTTAGTTACTTCCTCATTGCTGGGACAAATTAGAGGAGGAAAGATTTATTTTGGCTCACAGTTTACAGAGGTTTCAGCCCACAGTCAGCTGGCTCCAAGGCAGAGAGCCATGGCAGAGGGGCATGCCAAAGGGGAAACAGTCCATGGCAGGGTAGGCAGCAGGCAGGAAGCAGCAAAGAAGCCACAGCAGCCAGCCTCCCTTTCTCTTTTATCACTTTTATTCCATCCAGGCTACAAGCCTATTGGTTGGTGCCACCCACACCTACAGTGGTCCTTCCCATCATCCACACCCTGAATTGTGTTAAACCAATCAGTGGACTAATTTCGTTATCATACATCTTTAATCCATATTCATACATCCTAGATCCAGCCACCTCCAAAAAGCCCCACCTGTGAACGAGCAACAAGAGACTGGGTGGAGGACATCTAGATATGAGCCATAACATTAAGTTTTTGCTGAGAATACAAAATCTACTGAGCATGTTGTACAACTGATTTCTGGAACTTATTCCTCTTATTTAAAGCTTTATGGCAAGTCTCTAATGCCATCCACCTGTCACCCACAACCCCCAATAACGACTATTCTACTGTCTGCCTCTGTGAGCTCAATTTAGGAGGTACATGTAAGATTATAAAGTACTGGTTTATTTCACTTAACATAATGCCCTTCAGGGACGTCCCTGTTGTTACAAATAAGATTCAATTCTTTTTAAAGGCTGAGAATAGTAGGTTTTACCTATTCTTTTGTTGATGAGCACTTAGACTGATCCAGTATCTTGACAGTTGTGAATATTTCACTGAACATTGAGTGCAGATATTTCTTTGACATACCGATTTCATATCTCTTGGATACCTAGTATTAGAATTGCTGGATTCATATGGCAATTCTAGTTTTTGTTTTTCAGCCCTAGAAATTGAACTCAAGGCCTTGTACATGCTAGCCCAGTGCTCAGCCACTGACCGACATTCCCAGACCTTTTTAAATTTTGAGACAGGGCCTTACTAAAATTGTACAGGCTAACTTTGAACTTGCAATGCTCCTGCCTCAGCCTCTCAAAGTAGCCGGGATTACAGACATATGCCACCATGCTTGACTTTTAATTTTTTTGAGAACCTCCAGAGTACTTTCCATAATGGCTGTACTAATTTACATTTCCACTCAGTATGCCAGAGTTCTCTTTTGCTCCACAACCTCTCCAACACTCATCTTTCATCTTTCTGTAACAGTCCTCTAAGAGTTGAGGCGACATTTCATTGTGGTTTTATTTCCGATTAGTAACGCTGAGCATGTTTTCATCATCTAGCCATGTGGTCATGTGTGGGTTTGGGGTGGGGGAGCTTGTTTTTTGGCAGTACTGGAGATAGACCCCTGGAGTACTCTTATCACTGAGCTACACCTCCAACCCCTCTTTGAGACAGATCTGTTACCCTGACCAACCTCAGCAATCCTCTTCCCTCAGGCTCCCGAAGAGTTGGGATTATGGGCACGCGCCACCATGCCTGGTTTGTCTACTTTTGAGCAATGTCTATACAAGTTGGGGCATTCTTTCCAGTAGTAACTGGACAAAAAATCCAAATTATATCAGCTCCCAATAGTAAGCTACCTCTTCAGCATACAGAATATTTTCTGAGCCTACCTCCAGTACATCCGAAAGTCTGATTTCACCCTACTGAACTGAAAAAGTTGATAAAATTATTGCAATTTTTACTGGAAATTCACTACTGAGTTCTAATGAACTACCTAATCCATTTGGAAATAGTTTCGAAGTCTAACTCTAGAAGTAGTATCAAAGATAAGTCGATAACCAAGAATCCTCATCAGGAGTAAGAAAACATCAGGAACAAGAAAACACAGGAGTAAATCTTTGTGATCTCAAATTAGGCAAGGGTTTTTGAGATGACACCAGAAGCATGAGCAACAAAAGAAACTGGACTTTATCACAATTAAACATTTGTGCTTCAAGCAATTCCATCAAAAAAATGAAAAGACAACCCACTCTTGCAGTAAATAATCCAGGAGTGAACACTCCTGAAAAAGGGATTAATCCACTCGTGAGGGCTCCACCTCGACCCAAACAGCTCCCATTAAGCCCACCTCCTAACACTGCCACTCTGGGGACACCAAGCCTCAACATAAATTTTGGGAGAAACAAATTACAGCAAATACTATAAAAGCCTGGCATAACAGGTGCTTCGTAGAATTGAGTAAACCTAAAATAATTTAGCCTTAGACTTTTGGCGGGGGGCCTTTTTGAGGTGGACTCTCGCTATGTAGTTGAGGTTGGCCTTGAATTTACAATGTAGCCCAGGCTGGCCTCAAATTTGCAGTGATCCTCTTGCATCAGCCTCCCCAGTGCTGGGATTATAGGCCTGTGCCACCACACCCAGCTAGTTTTAGACTTTTTTAAAGCTACCAATAAACACAATTTGATGTACAGTAAAACCTTGGTTTGAGAGTATAATTTGTTTCAGAAACATGCTTGTAATTCAAAGCACTAGGGAACAAATAATGGAAACTCAGTTGATTTATTCCATAACCCAGAAATATTATAATTTCCCCTGTAACTAACAGTATCGCTGCTATTGGCTCAATTGACACTTTTTCTTTTCCTGCAACTTTAACAAGGAACCTATCCAATAACACTTGCTTTTGCCTCCTTTGGAGGATTTCATAGAAATGTGACATACTTGTTGTTAAACAGATTCATTGCTCACATTGCTACAGCCTTATTCCGGTTGTGCTTTTCTACAAAGTTTTGCACTGTTTCCCACTTTTTACACATCTCCCCAACCTCACTTGAAGTGAGGGATTCCTCTTTTACTCCTCTTCCTCTGCAGATGAGATCTCCTCCATAACTTCTTGCTTTTGGGAGTTGATCACTCAAAATTTCAGATTGAGAGAGAGAACCACCATTGGCTCAGGTGTGATCACATGGCATCCAGCATCATGTACTACTTGTATTGTCAAGGCACTGCTCATTTATCAAGTTCAAATTTATTAGAAATGTTTGCTGGTCCTGTGGAACACTCACAGAACAAGTTATTCACAATCCAAGGTTTCACTGTATTTTCATCCTAAATATGACTATTAAATCTTACTTACAAGTGTATAGCAGTGTAATACATGTACGTATGTAAGTTACATTGTTTAAAGTCATATTTATTTGAGAACAAAGTTAGTATACCTAAGAGAAACGAGATGACAAATCAAATACTAGAGGATGCCCAAGAATTATAAGGTACAATTTAGTACTACCTATTTATAAGAATTTTGACACAAAAGTGATAAATATATAACTTTATATTAGTTATGGCCATGTTGTGCACTTGACCCAAAAATATGAATTTCTTTATTAGGGTATGTTCACCTTAGTATTTTTCCTTTATGTCCATATAGGATCTTATTTCCCTTACACTAATAGTTACCAATTCGGTTAAGGCATTGGGTAGTCCAATAAATTTCATTCAAGAACAGCATGAAAAATCACCAAAATTATTTCACATTTATATAAAACCAAAATCTATAAGAGCTTAAAATTTTTTTTTTAATTCTGGAAGGTAACACATCCTGGGTTCTCTTACATGTAAACTCCATAAAAAGGAGGGGGAACTTTGGTTCACTACTCACAATGTGTAGAACAATGCCTGGCATGTAGTAAGCATTCATTAACTGTTGAATAATGAGGCAAAATATGCATAATACCTTTATTATCTCAGCAAAGGGGAAAAGTCACAATATGCCAAAAACAAGAAGTTGCAAAGTATTTTTTATTATAAAGAGTCAATAGAGATTGACAATCTACATGTTATCTCAGAACATTTTCCTTGGTTTCTGAATTTGCTAGGTTCCTATGTACCAGCAAATCTCCATTCCAGATTTTATGGTCCCTTTCAGATATGTTGATTGATTATATGTATATACTGCTCAGAAACAAAAATCCATCTGCTATTAAGACCAAGCAAAAACAAACAGCAACAACCACAAAAAAAAAAAAAAAAAAAAAAAAAAAAAAAAAAAAAAAAAAAAAAAAAAAAAAAAGGGAAGAAGAAACAAAAAAAAAGCCCTTAGTTTTGTTGTGCTTTCTTTCACATTTCCCACAGGGAGATTTGTATACCTCAGGTGCTTTCAAAATTTAACAGTAAAGTAAAATTAGTGCCTCAGTCAAACAGTGAAATACCAAAGAATTTCTACCACATTATTAGATCAAACTTCATGACGTTTGCAAAATAATCAGATTTTTAATTTAGAACTTTAAAAAATTAGAACTTTAGACTGATTTTTCCATATTTGAAAGACTTGTTATTTGCAGCATACAAATGGAACAAGCAGTGCAAAATGCATCAAGTTTTATATGATAAACACACTTTCAATCTAATGGCTGCCTCAGAAGCAAAAAGTGAAAATTACTTCTCAAAAGCAATCTAGACTGATTTAGAAGTATCAAACGCTACTCTATCTCCATAGATTGCAAAATGATTTCAGAAACATAAAACATACATACGACTGTTTTACAAAAATAGAAATTGGATCTTTACAAAACTTTATAAAATATAACACTATTTGTAAATTCAAAAGTTTCACACTGAACAGACAACACTTCTACAGATATGAAGTCTAGTCAAATTTAAAGTGATCTGCCTTGATCATTCTTATATATTATTTCTTCCAAATCTTCAAGACTAAGTAGATCTGAACTCTATCATGGAATTTTTAAGAGACTGCTTATTTTCAAAGATTTTATAAGATTTTTCATTCCAGAAATAAAGCAGATGAATTTGTATCTAAAAACATCTTACTAAAAGTAGAAACTAATGCAATGACATTTCTATATAATGGATAATCTTCAAATCAAATTCCTAAGAATGGCAACCTATTATTTGACAATTATAATTTGGTACCTATAAAACATAAAAATATAATCACAACTATTTTATGGAAAAAATATTTATTCATATAGAATGAAGTTACCTTCTAAATTTAGTGATTTGTGGTTGTCAGATGAGAAGTATTCCTAACCATACCCATTCCTGAACACTCAATTTACTACTTCAAAGAGCACCAATGTGTTTCCTAAACCAAAAAGTGAGACAGTAAGGGCTTATAGTTCATGTAACAGTGCTATTACAATAAGGCACCGCTTGGTATAAGAAAAAGTGAAAAATACTTCCAAATCACGTACAGTATTTTTGTTACTGGCATTGTAATCATTAGGATGATTAGAAAAAAGCTATTATTATTATTTTAATTAATCATACTATATTCCTGTTCCCATCATTCTGCACTTTTAGTTTTTCCATATAACTGAAATAAAAATAACAACGTGGTACAGAATCTATTAAATACACATCTTCCCCAACCTTCCAAGAAAATAATCTAGAAATAAACAAGAATAAGAAATCACAACTTTATCTGATATATTTGCGAAAGTCTATCCCTGCAGAAGAATGTGGGGGGCCTACTTCCTACAGACTGTGTTGAGGCACACAGGTTCAAAGCTTCTCAGGCTAAGTCATGGCTAGAATGAAATTAGAGTGCTTGGAAGTTTACATTTCCCCCAAAGCTGATTTCTCAGTCACGTCTGATTAAATATTTCAAAATGTGTCCTCAGTCACTGCTATCATCATCATCATCATCAGATACGTCATTTAAAGGAGACTTCAGTGACTGACTGTAAGAGTCTGAGCCGGCAGGCTGGCACGTGGCCATGTCCCCCGCAGAAAGCAGGTCATAGCAGAAGTCACAGATCCGCACAGGCTTAGAGGACTGGCTGGGAAGAAGAAATCTCTTTTCAGAACAGGGCCCACAAACAACAAAACCACATTTGCGGCAATGGTGCCGTCGATTAACAGGTGTAAATTTTGCTTTCTGACAACGCATGCATACAGTTGCCTCAGAGTCAGGAACCCAGACAGCAGCATGTTCATTGCTGGGTGTCTTCCCACTTTTGGAGAGTAAATCAGTAACACATTTATTTATATGATTCATCCATTCTGATTTTTCAGTGGCAGTGGCAGCATAAACTGCAAATGATTTAGTTGGTGTCTTAATAAGCCATCCATTCCTTAAATCACCCTCGTCTTTGATGGAATCAATAGTAACATTTTCCAGGGGAATAATATGTTGTTTGTTGTATTTTTTCTTCTGGATGACAATATTGCCATATACAAGAATATCGTTAAATAAGAAAAACTGCCTTGCTTTGGGCTTCTTTCTGCATAACTTAGTCAATACTCCTTCTCCAATAAGAACTCGTCCAGGTATAGTTAAGGGTTGACCAGCTGCTCCAAAACAATTTTCCACTATACCAATACGTCTGGTATTTGCTTCACTGTTAGCCAAGCGATCCACCATCTTTTGCTAATAGCCTTTAAAAAAAAAAAAGGAAAAGAAAAAGAAGTTAGCACACCGAAGTTATAAATTAATAAATTATATAATCTAATCTAACAAATCATTGCTTTTCACAAAGCCAAACACTGTAATATTCCTTTTCTCTAGAATCATTAAGCACACCAAAAGAGTTAACAACATCTCTTAATTTTTGTCATCATCAAAATATGTACTAACCATCTCCATATAGCACCACATTAAATATTTATAAAACTTCTTACAGACATAAACGAGTGAAGAACAACTAGATGACTAATATGCCAGTGCTGCAAAATAATAAACTCAGTTCCATAAAATTTAATCTCACTGTGACTCTGAATAACAGAGAACCAAATACTATATAAAGTAAGAAAATGACTACCATTTCCCATAAACTATTCCTACTGAGCTAAGGTCTTAATTTTCTCATTGGATTTCCGGACTGTTTCTTTGCCTTTTTGCCTCTGTATCAATCTTTCAGCAGTGATCTCTTAACGTCTAACGTGGCCCTGCCATTGCTCAAAATGATTCCCCTGAACCTTTAAAATGAAGGATCTCTACATGGTGTCCAAAGCACTTCATTACCCAGCTCCTGCTTATCTCCCCAGTTTTTCAGTCACTCCTCATCTCAAAGGTTAGACCAAGCTGGTCTAGAACTCAGGATCCTCCTGCCTCAGCCTCCCAAGTGCTGGGAGCCACCATCACTGGCTTGTTGTTTCCTTTACTACTTAATACCCTGGCCAACTCTTACTCATCCTTCCAGATTTACTTTAAGTTATCATCTCTTTACAGCAGGGAGCGTTCCTTAAATTCTCACAGTAGATTTTTAAAAACCCTTCCTCCATGCTTGCCACGTTTAATGTATTCTCTAGCTTCACTTTACCAAGGGACTGAAATCTGTCTCCTTAGACTCCAGTGGAACCTAAAAAGCAGATCCAATAGCCATTTTTGAAATGTTAACAAGAACATTAACAACGTGCAGAAAAAGAAATATTAATCTAATGATCATGGATTTAATCTCTGGATCCAATACTGACTTTACTAAAGTTCCCGAGTGGTGTCCTATTTCAAACCTACTATCCTAGCTGGGTGTGGTGACCCACATCTGTGATGGCAAGCAGCACTCTGGGAGGTTCAGCAGGAGTACTACAAGTTCTGTCCTAGCTTGGACGAATTAATGAGATCTCAAAATTAAAAAAAAATATATATATATATAGCCTAATAAATATATATTTTTATTTGTTTGCTTTTGTTTTTAAGGGCTAGGGATGTGTATATATATAGTTCAGTTCAAAAGCCTGGGTTCAAACCCTGGGACCACAAAAAACCAAAAACCCACTAACCTCTAACACACAACAATCAAATCATATTAAAGAAAAACAAGACTATTCAAAGATTAAAAACTAACAGCGTGATTTAAATTCCAGTCTTTAGTTTTACAAACTGATGATACTGTAACTCTTGGCTCTTCACTTTCATTATAAAAGGAATTCTTTTTTCAAACTTATTTGTAAACCCAGGGCCTTGCTATACACTGCTCAAGCTGTCCTCAAATTTGTAATCCTTCTACCTCAGCCTCCTGACCAGCTGGAATTACAGGCATGCACTACTACACGTGGCTTCTAAAACACACTATAATTTTGACTATCCTTGAATTCTCTCCTCCAATATTCAGTCCTTATAAAGCCTTCTTGTCCTCCACAAGAGTGGGCTCTGTCAGGCATGAAAGCTGTTCCCAAGAATAACTCATAGCTTCAAACTTTGAAGGTTTCTCTTTCTAATTAGAGTGAATTGGCCAGTCAATTAAAAGTTTACCATTCTAAGCAAAAGTATATTACACAAGAGGAAATATAAACAGCTAATAAACATTAAAAACAAGCTCAAACTCCTTGGTTATTAAAGAAATGACATTAAAATACTAGGATAGTTTTCATTTCCCAAACTAATTAGAATTTTTAAATTTCTTAAGATGTAGTACCTCTGAGAATATAAGGCAATAAATAGCCCTGTACAGAATATATGGGTACCCATGAATCCAGGTGTCTAATCAAAAGATATTTCACTCACATGCACCAAGATATATACAAGGATATTCAATGCAGCACTATTTGTAACAGAGAAAAAACTGGAAAAGCCCAAATGTTCATCAACAGGAATTAGGTAAACAACATATACTTAATCATATACACTGAAAATGAGACAGACCTAAGAATATCAATATAGGAAATGCTCAAGATAGTCAGGTGGGAGACAATAAAAAAAATAAAAAATAAAAATAAAGATAGTCAGGTGGGGAAAACAGTTGACTCCATTTTTGTTTCAAATATATACCATATTTCATCAAATCTAATATGCTATAGGTTTCAAGACATCCTCATTTTGTCTGCTACTGATAAAAGAAAAACTACTGCCCATTAAATGAAAGCATACCCTTGATTATAAAACATCCCAATTTCAGAAACATAAAATATAAAAGGTTTATCTTTAAACTTAATGAAATATACTATGAAACCATAATCATATTCATAAATGTGTATGCATAAAAAGAAAATAAAATTAGAAAACTATACTGTGTATGTCATCAATAGTATGGAAAGTATACTTAAAGATTCATACTTTAGATTCATTCAACAAATGTTTTTTAGGCACTGATCTAGGTGAAGGAAAAATAATGATACATAATGTAGGTGAAGTCCCTGCCCTTCAGGGTTTTCATTCTAGTTGGGAGAAGGAAACAGGAAACAAAATCAAGAACCAAGTAGTAACTAATGCCACTTTAAAAAGTGATTTTAAACACATCATCTGGGAACCACTCCAACTACATGGCTGGGAAGGTTGGGAAAGGCCTTTCTAAAGTGGTGGTGTCCTTTTCCGCTGATAAGGAGGTACTAGACAGGCAAACATAAAAGTTGGGGACCGGGGGACTATTATACGCAAAAGGAACAACTGCAAAGGCCCTAAGGCAAAAAAGAGGTTTGTACTTTTAAAGAACTGTTTATCTACTATTTCCACCTGAATCAACTATTGATTCTACCCACCTGGATATACAGTTATTAACTCCTATATGATGCAAAAGGGTTTCCTACTACAGCTGCTACTACTGGAATACCATGAATGTATAGTCTTTCCACATTTAACTATATTCTGATTTTAACTGTCTCAAACTCCTGTAAAAAGTGACTAAAGAAGTTATTATTCTCCAAAGAAGCATCAAATAATGTTAGCTAAAATATAACCTGAAGGAAAAACTAAGGCATGAGACGTTAGCAGTAAAACAGCCTAGAATTAACACAGAAAATCCAAGCAATGATGCAGAGCACTCTGCATTCATTGCCTCGTTTCCTACTCAGAGCAACCTTATACGCACTATTAGCTCTATTTTATGCATGAGTAGACAGCCATAAAGAGGTTAAGTAATTTGGCCAAGGCTGTCACAGTAGAACAGGGCTCAAATCTGATTTGTGCTGTTAACAGTATATTATGGTACACTAAATTGTTCCTTAAAACTCTGTTGACAAGAACTCTAGAGATGCTACTAACTTCTGGACCTTCACTGTAAACCCTAAAATTACTGAAGAAAGACATGTGAATACTAACTAGAGCAAATCATCTAATGTGTTATGTCATGATTTGGATAGTTGGTTTCCTGATGTTTCATTGCTCAAATTTTGCAATATATTAATGATGAATCTGTTCATAAATCTTTCTACCTGTTTAAGAATGATACAATTTAAAAGAAGTTTGGGGCATTATTAATTAGTATTTGGCTAAAGCAAATAGCTTTCAAAGTTTGACAGTGGCCTACACAGTCTGACAGTGGCCTATACATGTCATAGTTCAAGTTACAAACTCACTCATTTCTTTCAATAATAAATGATGCATTTTATTATCCTTATTTACTTTAATGATAGTGGCAGCCCATTCAATTGATTTTACTAATAGATTGTGACCTATACAGTATTTGAAAACAATGGGCATACAGAACCTAAGGCCAGTGGCTTTAAGATCCCTTTCCATTATCCTTGGTTCTGAAATATTTTCTGTATGTGTCTGACATGAAAAGCACTTAATTAGAGGACTCTGGACCAGAGTACATAAATCCTGCTCTATACACAAACATGAAAAGGGAAGAAAGAGAGGAGGGGGAAGAAAGACAGAAAAGGGGGTGCAGAGAGAGAGAAGTGGAAAGATGTTATCAAACTGGAAATCAAAATACCACCTGTTTGATTGTTTTTTGGCAGTACCACATATCAAACCCAGGGCCTTCGCACTGGGTTTTTCATTCCTCAGCCTTTTTTCATACTTTTTATCTTCTATGAACTTTGAGACAGTCTTGCTAAATTACCCTTGCTGGGCTTGATCTTGTGATGTTCCTACCTCCCCCTCCCAGAGAGTTGGGATTACAGGTGTGCTCCATGAAACCTGGCTCAAAATACTTTAACCCAGGCTACCGCTAGATACCTCAAAGCAACATCCTTTGGTAAAGAAGATCAGGGCACTACCCTTTGGACTCAAGTTCTAAGGACAGCAAGTCTTTCTCCCTAAACCCCAAATCCAAATTTACTGCCAGCACACTAGGTGCCCTAAACTGTACAAATTCTCAAAGTTTGGGGCTCTTTTTGGCGGGGGGTGGGGGGATTGTAACTGGGGACAGAACCCAGAGACACACTTCTACTAAGCTACATCCCTGGCCCTTTTTAATTTTGAGACAAGGTCTTGGCTTGAAAATTTCAATCTTTCTGCCTCAGTTTACAAAACAACTGGGATTAAAGGCATGTGCCACCATGCTGGGCTTCAAAAATTTTTTGAGAAAACTAGAATCCAAGATTACAGAGCCTCACTGGGGATTCAGTCCGCTCTCTACACTTTTTAACTTGTTTTGTTTTTTGTAGTCCTGGGGATGAAACACAGGCCTTGCCCATATTAGGCAAGCACTCTACCACTGAGCTACATGCCAGGCCCCTTTGCATATTTTACTCATAGAGGAGCAAGGAAAGAGGAAGCAGCAGAGAACTGTAAAAATATGGCCCAATTTGGGTACTGCCTATTTTTACTGGGAAGGAATATCAGAAAATATAGGAAAAACCAGAAAGAAAATCTTCCCATCTCCTGGCAGGGATGACTTCTGTAGGACAAACTCCAAGAAGTAAAATTACTAGGTCAGAAGGGATAAAATGGTTAAGACTCCTGCCTTTTACAAAATTTCCATTGTGGAAGGTAACAGTACTTTAAGCAGCATAATGATTGTCCATCTTTACAGTTTTTGATGTTCCCAGGCTGAGTGATAATATCTCTTCCCAGGGGTTCAACTCTTCTTTTATTACCCAGTAATTTTGTAGCTGTCGCCTCACAAGAGGTTACATTTATTTTCTCTCAAAAAAAAAAAAAAAAAAAAAAGAGGGTGGTTACATTTCTTTACAAGTAGTTTCTCGGGACTTGTACACTTTTTGTTACCACTTTGAATCTAATCTTTTAAAACTGCTAATTACTTAACACTGTTGAAGGAAAAACTGTATTTATGATTCTTTGCACATCTGGCCACTTGAAAGAAGTGCATTTGAAGTTTTCCAATTGATATTCTTTGTCTTCCTTTACTTTCTTTTCCAGCAAATAGTGCCTGACAGCCTTAATGGTTAAAATGTAAGAACTATGGCAAAAGCATATCTTTTATAAAGTTAACTTTTATTCATCAATTTAGAATAAGCAATCAAAAGTGTCAAGTTATCTCCTTCACAACTGCAGGTAAGAATTGTATTTAAATTGTTCACACTGCATCCAAGTCTTCTGATAAGTTTTGTTTTTAAAGCAGTATGTTCTTCAGTGGGGTGTCTACCACCTGTTAGAAATGTAATACTACAAGAGACAAAAACTCAAAAAGACAAAGGATTCTATTTATAATTGACAAGACCCAAATGTCATAGACTACTATGCCCCAGTTCTTCCTACTGAAAATCAAGACTTCTTATCTTGTCCTTATAAGTGAGTTTAAAACAAAAAATCATCTAATTTATTTCTTACACACACCCATGATATCTGATATTATTAAGTTTCAGTATTCAACAGTGCATTATAGCAGAAAAACCAATGAATGATGAACCAAAAGACGTGGATTCTAATCTTGGCTCAGATACCAGATAAGTGACTTCACACAAATTACTTTACTGTTCTTAAAAGAGCAGCAGCAGCAGCCGCCACAGCCACCACTGATGCCACAGCCGCCACTAACCCTGCTGCCTTGAATAAAATAATCTAAAGTCTTTCCTGTATTTAAAATGATGATTCTTTGACAGCAAATGGGCCATACTTGCCTCCAACCTAACTTTTATCAAACTTCTGATAACTTTTTGATTAACATTAATCAAGATTTTAAAATTTGTGTTACTTCTGGATTGAGACTTTACAGAAAATGTAAAGGGTGAGGGGAAGACCAACAGGAAAGTGAAATAAAAATAGATTTAAAAAACAAACAAACAAACAAAAATACCCCAGCAGAAACAGAAGAGAAGCTCCAGTGGTACAAGGCTCTGGGTACAATCTACAGCACTACCCCCAGCAAAATTAGCAACAAACCACCAGAGGCACCTCCTCCTTGGATAAATGTGTAGTATTAGAGCAAACTACTCCCTCCCAATGCATCTTAGTCACACAAACAAATACCTACCATTTACAAGGGACAAGACCTTCTTTACTTTTAAGAGGTATATAGTCTAATACTAAAATAATATAAGCAAAGAATTCTAGGTAAGAATCTAAATAAACTATTACGATGATAGAGCAAAGATGAAATACTTGAAAATTTAACAAAATAAATATGGCATCTGCATAAATTTTTCTTATTCCGTTAACAAGAATAGACAGTTTACTCTGCTCCTTTCTACTAGAATTTCTGCCACTGTGACAAACCAGAGTATGCACTGCAGAAATCACCAGTTATAAAAGGAATAGGTTCATTTCTTAGATAAGAAAAATAAAGGAAAAATTACTAGATTTTATGTTTAAATTTATTAAAGTTGAATTAAGAAATAAAACTACAAACTTTTGAATCACATGCAGAAAGAAGCTACCGTTATTTTTTAAATCTCTGCTAGGCACCAAATATGCTCCTTACCGAAAAGTTATTTTACAGTCTCAGGCAAGAAAGGAAAGAGAAAAAGCCTCTAATTCCAGGACTCAGAAGGCTAAAGCAGGAGGATGCAAAGCTGAAAGCCAGCCTGGGCTACAACAGTGAGATCCTGTCTCAAAATACAGAAAAAGTAAACACATTTATTCAGCACCTACCAGATAAGTGACTTCACACACATTTTACTCTTTCATTTAATAATATAAATTTTGTTAAGTGTAACTATATCCATTTTACAAAAAAGTAATTGTCATAAACGAGTTAAGCAATTTTTCTGTGGCTTCATAGCTTTTTTCTTTTCTTCTTTTTAAATACATGTTCTTGTCATTATATTTTGCTACCTTCAGAAAGATTCCAGAAATATTTCATCCTCATGGACCTTTATTATATACTTGGGAAAAGCAGCTGGCGAATTAAGAGAAAAATAATTTTTGAAACATATGGTAATAAGAAAAAACTGTTCCAAATAACTCTTCAAATACTAAAAGGAAGCAAAGAGTAAAGCTGTGACTAATTTAGGGCAATCAATAAAGGCAGTTTCAAATAGGTTCGGTTTGATAAAGAAACCCATCATGGTATATAAAAACTAAATCATAGTTGAAGATATCAGACTATTTGGAAAACCTGCAATACCACACTGGGGAACTTTAAGAATTAATGTCTTTACTGCAGTAGGAGAGTACAGAAGAATACTGACTCAGTTTTGAACAAGTCCTTTAGCATTAAGTCATCTCTTAAGCAAAGTAAGATTAACATTTTTTTAACTATACCTATGATCAGGTAACTCTCTACTCAAAATCAGATACCCAGACTATGAAAAATCCAAAATCCTTAACCTGATGATGTTCACAGCCTTTCACAGTCAAGTCCTAGCCTGTTGCCATTTATCTCCAGCTCTACCTCTGTTTATGCCCTCTTTGTTATAGTAAAACAAACTAGCTCACCAGTATATGATCTGGGCTTCCTTCCTACCTGTAAGCTCAACGTGTTCTTCCTTCTCTTGCTTTTCCCTATTTGCCGCAATCTCATCAGTAACTCAAAATGCACTCAGTTCAACAAACTCATAGCCAGATATTATTTGACTTTTAAATCCTCACACCATTTTATTTGTACCACTTTATGGTATTTATAGCCTATTATGTTCATGAAAATTTGGATTATCTCCTTATTCTCGAGAGATTTGGAGGTTCCTGAAAATGAGATTATGCTAAAACTTTGTACTACCAACAGCACCTACAAAAATATAGATGCCATCAGTGTACACTGAGCTGATTATGATCAACAGAAATAACAGCAGCTTCAAAAATTCGGAGTTTGCTAGACTACACTGTACACATCAACTGCTTCACTAGATCTACAGATTTTAAAATTACAAGCAAATGTTGTGGTTCATTTAATTATACATTTTTTTTCCCCTTTTTGTGACAGGGTCTCACTAGTATTTCAGGCTGGCCTTGAGCTCACTATGTAGCCCAGGCTGGCCTCAAACTCACTGTGATTCTCCTGCCTCAGCCTCCCAAGTGCTAGGATTACAGACATTATGCCCAGCATTCCCTATGCCTTATGATACCTAATTCTCTATGATACCTAATTCCCTATGCTCTATGATACCTAATTATGAATTCTTAGATATTGCGCATGGCAGAGCCTTTTTTTTCCTAAAGAAAACACTCAAATCTCAAGATAAAAGACTTTTTTCTCTCTCCAAAAATGCAGCTGTTTGGTTAGTAAATAAAAAGTGATGAGTACGTATTTCCATCATGAACAAAATTCATACTTTAAAAATTGCATCATTTGAAAAAGTGTTTGTATAGGGGCAGCTCAACAATGCTAACAGCTGTAAAGAAAACACTGAATAACATCTGAAAAATGAAGCTTCACTACTGTTAGAATTGGTTATCCCATCACACCCCTAACAAATTTTCTTTGGTATCATTCAAGAGAGTTTCAATCTGCTTGATACATTCAAAGCTTTAGGCTTGACAGAAAAAAAGAACAAAGCTGACACTGCAAACTAAGATACATACCATAAGGTTTAATATAAAGCACAATGAAGTGCTATAATTAAAAATATCAAGAATCTTCCTAAGGAAGCAGAAAAGGAAAGAATAAAGGCATGGCATGGGGAATGTAGTGTCGGAAAATCTGAAAGAGGAGGTGAAATTTTGAAAGGCTAAAAAATGGTAAGTAAAGGCATAACACTCTGAACAGCAAAAATGTGTTAAACCAGGATCCACTTGTAAAGTTACTGCAAAAGTAGAGGGGAAAGCCATGAATAGTCGGAAGCCTAAAACAGAACTAGAATAAGGTCAGATTCATGATTATAATGACTAACTGGATATAAAGAACAAAGTTAAAATTAATTCCCTGTTTTTTTAGTCTAAGTAATATGGCAGCAAATAAAACCATTAATGAATTCCAAGTACCCAAACATTTACTATATTGACCACTTGCTCTGTGCAAAGCGGTAATAAAGTCTAAAGAGTGTCAATACTAAAAATCTTTGTGAAGAGAAAGCTATATTCTCAAGTTTATATGACAAGTACACTTAATTCAAGTATATTTCCACAGGAAAGAGAATGATGGGCATAACTGACAAAGAATAAACAAGAAAGGGCTCTGGTACTCTTGTAATAAGCTATAAAAAATATGATTAACTCAAATCAGTGCACTCAAAATCTAAAATAGCAGAGGACAAACTAAACAAGCATTTAATTAAAAATAAGTGATGAAACTCCCAGGCCAAAGGAGTTGTACTGCAATTGAACTGTGATGTAACTTTAAGTGAAATATCTAGGACCAAATCTTAAGGAACTACAAACCAAGGGCCTTAAAGCAAAAGGAGTAGAGTTACACCATTTGGCATAGGTCAGGGATAAAGGATGGTATACAATCTATTACCAAGGGAGACCAGGCCAGAAGTGGCAAAGCCAGGAGAAAGTATACCCAGGTAAGATAAAAAAGGTAACAAACTGCAAAATAAACATCAGATTACAGAGTTTAGATTTTATAATACAGGCAATGGAAGATGAAGGTTTTTTTGTTTTGTTTTGTTTTGGTGCTGGGGATCGAACTCGGGTCCTTGTGCTTGCAAGGCAAGCACTTTAACCACTGAGCTAAATCCCCAGCCCCAAGATGAAAGTTTTTAAATAGGAAACTATTAACCAATACACAGAAGCAGTACACAGGATGGACTGGAGAGACTATAAGGAAGCAGATTGAAGGCAAAGAAACCAGCCAAGAGTATTACAACAGTCTCCAAATGAAAGATAACAAAAGCCTGAAACACAATACCTGGCAGCAGAAATGAAAAGGAGGATAGAAGAGAGATTACTGAGGAATGGCATATAGGATTTATGAACTGAATTTGTGGATGAAAACTTAAGTGTGAGATTACTTCAAAAGTTTTAAGTGTAAACCACTGAATGGATGCTAGCTTTGTTTGAGGAGGGAGAAGAAATCATTTGAGACACACTTCTCTTGTAGTCCTTCATGGTACAAACAAGACAATCACCTTTCAGACAGAGATGCCAAAATAAGCGGGGAGTTCCAGGACAGAGATTTGATAGTCACCCACCTAGAGATACTAGTTGGTCTGAGGAAGACAGAAGGGGGCAGAGAACTAAACTTGGGGGCCAAACCTAGTTTAAAAATGGGAGAACCAAGGGAAGCAAGAATAGCGGACAAGAAAACAAAGTGAATCTTTTCAATGTGCTTTCATATTTTTGTTTGTTTGTTTGTTTTGTACCGGGAATCGAACTCAGGGCCTCATGCTTGCAAGGCAAACACTCTAACCACTGAGCTAAATCCCCAGCCCTTTCACATATTTTACAATTCTCAGAGACTAAGTAATTTGCCACAAGGTCACAATAAGCAGTGGAACATGGAAAATTTGAGGACTAATGGTAATATATGATCAAATATTTCAGAAAGCTTGATCTTTGACACTGTAACTTCTTCCCATGCAAATATACCCTGGAGAAATAAATTAAGTGAGGGGACAGCAGAGGCTGCTGCGTGTAAATATAATGCTTTCTCTCTGGCATTAACTCTAGTAGTGAAAAAACAAAACCTGAATTTCTAGTAATCAAAGAGTAGTTAAATATATGAAAAAATCAACTATCATAAAGGAAAACAAAATATTTTAAACTTCGACATGGGGGAGGACTATTAAAAGTTAAAGAAAAATATTTGTATAATATGGCAAAGGGTCAATACCCCCAACGTACACACAAAGGATTGAACACAGGGCCTTCACAATGACCTGCAACCCCAGCCCATTTTCAAAGTTTTTATCTTGAGACAGGGTCCCAATAAGTTACACCAGCTGGGCTCAAACAAACAATCCTCCTCCTTCAGCCTCCCAGACTGCTGGGATTACAGGTGTGCGCCACCATACCCAGCTCACCATTCTTAAAATATACAGGGCTCCTACAACTCCATGAGAAAAAGAAAAATGTTAAATGCAAATAGCAATTTCAAAAGACAAGATAACCAGTAAACAGAAATGCTGGCTCTAAGTCACAATTAAAGAGATAAAAATTTAAAATAATGTATTAGTCACCTCTTTAAGATGTAGGGGAATATAGGTACTCATATTCTTGACAGTATTTACACATTTCTATTTCCAATATAAATAAAAATATTAGATCAGTGTACAAAGCTGTTCATATGAAATTCGCTGTAGCTCTGAAAAGCCAGAAACAACCTAAATGTTTAACAATAGGAAGCTAATTAAATAAATCATAGTATGTCCATGGATTTTTCAGATAGCTCTTTTTTCAGGGGAGTGGGGGTGTTGGGGATTGAACTTGGGGCCTTGTGCTTGCTAGGCAGGTACTCTACCACTTGAGCTAAATCTCGAACCCCAGGGAGCTTCGAGAAGAACATAGATTAATATGTAATGCGGTACTCTGTTAAAACATTTTATCAAATAAAGATTTCTAAACAATACATATAGTATAAACATATTTGTGTTTTAAAAGACTAGAGAGTTACATACCAAAATGTTAATCCTGGCTATTTTATAATGGACACATACTCTCTCACAGCCAAAAAGAAAAGCTTTTAAATTTAGGCACAAAATGTGAACAATGTGTAGAAAGATTATATAAGTGTAAAAAGTAAAATACATTACATGTAAAAATTAATAAAAATACAAACAAGGAATACAAAAACCTGTTTGACAGAGATAAAATGTGTGAAAAATTAAAGACAGTTCCACTTCCAAACGTAGGAAAGGAAAAAAAAAATGAAGATAATGGAGAGAATGAAGATGCGATATAGAAAATAAGCCAACTAATGGATGAGATATGGAACAGAAAATAGTAGTAGACAAGGATCAGGAAAGCAAATATTTAACAGTCACCACAGTATGATGTTCTGGGAAGTGAGGGGCACCACCAGAAATAGAAAAGGTAAATGATAATATTTACAGGTTAAGAATTGATCAGTCATGTCCAACAAAGGTCAAGGAGAGGAGGGAAGAATCTCAGAACTTTGAGAGGCCGAGACAGGAAGATCACAAGTTTGAGCCCAAGTCGGGCAACTTGGTGAGACACTGCCTCAAAATGAAGGAAAAAAAAAAAAAAAAGCTGGGGATATAGCTCAATGCTAAGGCCCTGGATTGACTCCCCAGTACAGCACAAAAAAAAAAAAAAGGAAGGATTATGTAGTGCTATAAGAGTTAGAATAGGAACTATGGAGATCAACATTGAAGGCCTGAGAGGCACTGGAGATGACAGTGAGGACAAAGAACTGCTTTGGAAGAAACAAACAGCAAGCTAGCCTTTATCACTGTTTGGTCACAGGGCAGAGTGGTTCCAAATGACACAAGGTTAAGTAACAGTTATATGTGTAGGTTGCTGATATACAGAGGAGGTGAAGCTCACTGGAGTAAGTGAACCCTAATTCCAAATGTGGCCCTTCCGGCCAGAAATTAATGTAAATGTTATTTAATCTTTATGTACTTCACTTTCTTCAGCGGTAAACACATCCTTTATAGGAATCTGGTTGACACTTAACCTCTACATTTTACTCCACCACAAAATGAACAGAATAAAAAAAATAGGGAATTAAATCAAAGGTTCTCAATTCTGCCTGCACATTAAAACCATGAGTGCTAAAGGAAAAAAAGAAAAAGGATAAGCTGTCTATGCTCTGACCCAAAAAAGAGTGATTTATTTGTTCCAGGGTACAGTGTAGGCATTAATATTTAAGAAGCTCCTCAGAAAATTCTAATGCCCTGCCAAGGTTGAGAACTGAACTAGGTATTTCCAAAGATTGCTTCCCTTCAAAATTTAAAATTCTGTGATGCTTCATGCCCTGTTCATTTGTTAAAACACTACCCAGTGCCAGGCACTTCCACAAACATTCTAGTCAATCTTCATAACAACCCAGTGGCACAAACATCCCTATGTCCATTTCACAAAATGACTCCACTGAACCTTGCAGAAGTGAAGCTCAAGAATCGTAAGCTTACCAGGGGCAGAGGCCAGGGCTTTTGGATTGTTTTATTTCTTCTAGTCTACAGTATACACAACCTGCTTTCTTTCTAGTACACTCAAAGCAACTATCTGAATGCCTTCTATTTTCTCCCCAGGACCTCCCCATATGGGGGGGGGCAGGTGTGCTGGGGATGGAACTTAGGGCCTTGCACTTGAGTGCTCTACCACTGAACTAAATCCCCAACCCCCAGGACCTCCCCTTATTATACACCATATTAGCTTGTGGTTCACAGGTTAACTAGAAAAAAGTTATCTTGGGGAGGGCAGGAAATTAATCCCAAATTTCACCATTAACAGAATTTCAGAAAATTTTAACCTAGAGAGAATCTGCAACTTAAATTAGCACCAAAAAAGCACATCTATGAAGTATTTTTTTATTCAGTTGAGTCAGCATGCACATTGCTATTAAGTAGGCAGATCACGTACAAAGCTGGTTTTCAAACTACCAACAGAAAAGCAAATTTTATATGCTTTCCTTTAAGCAAACCATTCTAAAAACTGTAAGACAATTTTGACAAAACAAAAAGTGATAGGACAATAATGAGATCTGTTAAAGTGCCTAAACATATAAAAAGACCTTCAAAATTTTCAAGCATTAATATTTCCATCAAAGTGTAAAGTTCTAATCACACTTTAAAATTATAATAATCCTTCTGTTGATCCATGGGCTCTCTTCATTCATCAGTGATTATACTTTGGCCCACTGATCTACTTGGAAATTTCATAAATACTCAAGTTCTGTACACTCAGGCTAAAATACCAAGATATATCCTTGAGGGTGGTTCCAATCAATCGGTGGACTTATTGCAGTCCATGGCATGTAGGCATGCAAGCATGTACTATGGAAAAAGACTGCAGAGAAGATTTAACAACTATATCTACGGAATTTATAATAAGAAACTCATGAAACATATTTACAAAAAAAAGCATATGTGTATGCTCATCTATTCAAATCTTTCCTGAGCATCTGCTATATTCTCAGCTTGCTAGGAATGGGCAGGCAAATCAGACACAATGCGATGCCTGCTGTGAATCAAGGAGGTATTATTACAGATTTGTGCAATGCTTTTTGGTGAATCCCTTCCAGAGAAGAGAAAGGGAGTGAGGAGGAAGAACAGGGTAGAAATATTTTAGGTTAAACTGAGATTAAATGAGTATTTTTAAGAATAAAAACTTTAGTGAAAGAACCCTTCTAAATCAGCTCTCTAGGAAATAAGTATACTTAACTAAATTAAATCAGGAAGAGCATTAAGATCAAACAAGGAGGACAGAGACAGCTCCACGGTAATGAGTTAGAAACAAACTTACACTACAGGGAAAATGAGAAGGCTTCAGAGTCCGAAAACCTCAGTTGAATATCAGCTTGACTGCTAAATTTGTGAAATTAGTTAACTCATTTCTATGTAACTCTTGGTGAACAAAAATATGTTAAAGGCAACTGACTTAACAATGAAACAAAAAGGACTTTTAAGAACTAAGGAAACTGGCAATCAAATCTAAGCAGAAGGTATATTTTTACCTATTATGAAGTAAAAAGAGAAGGGTCTATTGTACTTGAGGCTGACAGCCTTTTCGTCTCACTTAACTGAATTTCAAGGTTAAAATGCCTTTATTTAAAAGAAATTTTATATTCATTTACTTGGGTAATTCATGCTGAATCCTCGTTTTAATACACCAGTTTTGGGGGGGTTTTGGGGGGCGGGGGCATTTGAGGCGATTACATGTGCTTTCCAAACAAGTAACTTAATACCATTCACCTTCCAGCGCTGTCTTGACCCGAAGAGATTAAAATAGAAGCCTTTGTTAATACTGAATTAACCTGGGGAACACAGCAGAGTTAAAAGGAAATGCTCAGAACGTGGTTAGGCACGCGCCTATAAAGGAACCAAAAGGGAAGGTTTGGGGAAAAAAACGAAACGTCAAGATCACTTTGCCTATCCTTAAGACAACACACTTGATCTCGGTCAACCTCGGCACCCACGTCTTGCCTTAACGCGTCTTTTCGGCAAAGTCATAAAACACAGCCTCGTAGGCTGCTGGCGGCCGCGGGTCCCGTGCGCGCCGGTGGATCAGAAGACCCGGGCGGCGGCAGCCCAACAGGGCTCCTTTCCACCGCACGCTCAGCCGGCACGCGAGGCTCCTCGAGCTCGCGGCCCCTGATGACACTTTTCACACAAAAATAAATTCGCCGAGAGACTGTGAAACTTTAAGAAGCCTCCCAAAGATACTGTATAAGCCATCGCTTCTTTCCGAGAAAATCCTGCGGTGCCATTATGCACCCAGTCACTGGAAACACGCCGTTCAAGTTACAGTCCAGCGTCCCCACCGACGCCAGAGCCCGCAAACTTTTCCGACAGAAATGAGCCGCGGCCCTGAGGCCTCGTCGGGGCCCAGCCTGAAGCCCCACAACTTCCCGCCGGACTCGGGCGCCGCGCCGCCGGCCCGACCCTCCCCGCGGCCCCCCGAGGCGGCGCAGACGGCTACGGGCGCGGCCCGGAGCGCCCCGTTTCTCACAGACCCCAACATGGCGTCGGTCGCCGCCGCCCGCGGCGACGACACCTCCCCGCGCCGCAAACGGCCCCAGGATCGCGGGAGGCGGCGCCGGAAAGTTCCGCCGCTCCCCTCCCCGCCCGCCGGCAGCCCGCGGACCCCCGACCCGACTGCGCCTACCCGGCCGGGCGCGGCAGCGGCGGCGGCGCCGAAGGTCCGACTCCTCCTGGTCGCGGACGCCGGGCGCGGGCTCTGCCAGTCCGCCGTCCCGGCCTCGCAGGGCGTGTGCGGCCCGCGCCCCCGCGCAGCCGGCGGGATCCGGCACAGCCCTCGCAGGTGACGCCCCCGCCCCTCGGGTCGAACCCCGCTCGGCCGCGCGGGCCGGCCTCTCCTCTGCGCGCGCCCGGGCGAGCCCCCGCCCACACGCCAGGCGCGAGCGCACGAGCACGAGCGAACCCACCCGGCTCGCTGCCCGCCCTTTCTTCCCGGTTCCCTCGCCCCGCCCCGCCCGTCCCGCGCGTCGCCCTTGAGGGGCGGGGCCCCGGGTCGAGGCCACACCCACCTGCGCCGCCGGTGGGGCGGGGAAGGGTTCCCTCGGCTTTGCCGCGGTGACGCGCGCCGGGAGCCGTGGGGTGCGCGTGGGGCGCGGCTTCCGACTGCTGGCTCGGAGACTCCCTGGGAAGGGCCCTGCAGCTGTCCGCGAGGTTCTCAGGGACACTGGAAGAATGACAGGAAATCCCCCTCCCATCCTCTCACGCCTCCTCAGGGAACCCGGGAAAGGCAGCCTTTGGATTTCTGTGCCTGGAGGCGTCAGTGCCGACGATTGTTTGCTAGTCCCGAGCGGCAGCTGGAGTACCTGCCGGTCACACGTCGCTTTGCTCAGCCTGGAGCCCCTACGCCTCAGACCTCACGTGCTGTCTTTAAAGTGCACGCCTTAGAACTCTGGTCTCTCCCAAACTTCTCTGGCACCACAAAACCTCAGCTACTACTTCATATGCCTAGAAACTGTAGTGATAGCGCAGCACACAATGTTAAGCCCTCATCTGGTTACACCACAACACCTGTTTGCTAAATGCTCTGGAGGGTAAATGGGGGAAGATGAAAGCTAAGGATAGTCGAGGAATGGGGACAAGGCAGAGAAGAATGGCATCTGCACTGAAACGAAAATGTGTATGTGGGTGGAAATTGGGTTTTGATAAATTTTGTATTTCCTATTATTTCCGGGATTTTTTAAACTTTTGATCGCTGTTGTATGAGAGCCACTACCAACCAAGCTGCGCACAGGGCACCGAAGGGAAATAGGCAGGTTTGGGTTCTGACTGTTTTCCACATGCACTTCCGTCTGGAATTCTCTTTTTGTTTCCTGTCCTCCCCTGTTTCAATGCCTCTGAAACAAACTATTTAGTTACTAGCTAGAACAAAATTGGCAAAGATGAACCATTTTTTAATAGAGAAAGTTACAGGATCATGATCACATACGCAGTCTTTACATATGTTAGCTATAAGTTGTCTCCGTAGGCAGATTCAAATGTTGCCAAGACTTGCGGTTCACCTATTAAGCCTACCGCGTCTTCCTTCAGCCTTATCCCCCTTGACATGCACAGCGATATGCACAGCGATGTCTTTTAGTGGAGAAAGGGCTGGACTAAACTTTTAAATCCCTTTAAATTTTGAAATTAGGAGTTGGTGTATCTGATTGGTTGTCCAAGATCTAATGTAGAGCATTAGTCACCAAACATTTTTAGTCACAGCCATCAATAAAAATGTTGCCCTCCTCCAAATACACTTACTTAGCTTACATTAGAGTGCATAGATCAAGCCAGAATTACTGTACCCAAAATCTTGGCTTTGCCACCAACTACCTGTTTCTTTGGGTATGTCCAAGTATTACCTTACTTTCTTCATTTGTAAAATAGAATAATAAAAAATATCTGCCCCAGGGGTTAGGGATTTAGCTCAATGGTAGAACGCTTTCCTAGCAAGCTCGAGGCTCTGAGTTCCATCCCCAGCACGCCCCCCGCCAAAAAAAAAATCTGCCCCATAGAGTTATTATGAAAATTAAATAAATTAAGATGTGTAAAGCACATTCCTGCACGTTAAGTGCTATGTAAGTGTAAAATTAAATTACTTAGCATATATGTAGTGTATGTGTGTTACAGTTTATATCAATATGCTCCCCCAGGGCTTCATGAGATCAGAGGGGGCGCTTGTAGAAGCTGATTGGATGATGAGGGCCCTTCAGTGGTCTTGGCCTTAGGAGGTGGAACCTGGTCAGAAGAGGGGGAGTCACAGTAGGCATGACCTGGAAGGGTGTCCTATCTCCCTCTTTGGCTCTGCCCTTCTCTGTCTGCTTCCCTATCGTCATGATGTGAGCAGTTTCTCCTCTGATATGTCTCTCTGCCATGCAGACCATGAACTGAAACATGAGCCAAAATAAACCTCTCTTCCTTTAAATTGGGGGTGTTGGATATTGTATCCTAACAAAGAGGATAGTGACTAAGACGGTACATATATATATGCACATATCTTACTACAGTTTTCCTGTTTGGTGTTTAATACAACATACAAAAATCAGGAATAATGATTTAAATATACAGGAAGGTATGTTTTCTTTCTGCACCCTACATATTCTGTGCCCTTCCTAGGATGTGTGCTCCCCAATTTGAAGACCATTTATTTAGAGCGGTGCTGACAAATGCAATAATCACTAGCCACATGTCTTAATTAAAATTTAATTAAATTAAAATTTCAGGTCTTCAGTCACATTGACCATGTGACCATTGAAAAATGCAGATATAAAAATATTCCTATCATCACAGAAACTTCTACTGGATGGCACTAACCACGTTAAAAAAAGTGAAGGCCTCAAAGCCACTGAAATGCAGGATCAAATCCTGACCCAGACCTGTAACTTTGGTACTCTGCTCAGAACAAGTGATAAGATCTCTCTCTGATCCTCATCTGTACCCTGAAGATAAAAATAGGAGCTACTCGGTAGACTGCTGAGCGGAGGAAATGAGATACAATGGGTAAAGTTTCTGGCAGAGTGCCTAAAACATAGAAGAACTTGAAAATATTAGTACAATTTGAGTTTAAATCAATGCAATTCTATAAACCTGAAAGGCAAAGATGATCTTGTTGCCAGACCGTGTAGGAGCCAGCAGTGCTATGTGAAAGACTCGGACAAGACAGCCACTGAACATGAAAGCTTAACATTTATTAAAGGTTAAAGAAGATGTTGAGAAAAAAAGTAGAAAGAAGAAAGAAAATATGTCCTGCATGCAGAGGAGGTTACTTGAAGAGTGAAAAGACAGTGACGATGTGGCCAATGGTGACCATCTTCTGTATCTTTCTTCTGATGTCAGATCTGGGCCATTGGAAGCTGTTTTGTGTGCTGTGATTTGACAGCTACCCGTGAATGGCAGGTCACACCCTATTGTCCAGGCTCCTTTCTGTGCCCTAATCTCCTGCCTCATTCCCCCTGAGAGACATAAATCCCCCTAATCTTTATGGGTCCTTGAGGGAGTAGAGGTCTTGGTCTTCACGGAGCTACTTCCTGCTGAAAGGGGCTGTAGGACCTACCTACTGGGGATTGGGTACTCTCTAAGTACGTTAGGACGCTGCGGCTTACTGGCTGGTCTGAGAGAAACCTGTCAGAAGACAATGAGAAAGGAGTTAGTGTTTATATATGACAATGGAAGAGGGCTTGGTGAACCTGTCAGGAGCCCATGGAGGCAAAGATGGATGTTAGATCGGCTACTAATGCATACTTATGGTGATTCTACTTATCTGTACTTGAAGCCAAGCCAGGGTCTTGCTTTTTGAAGAGAAGCCTCAGAGCTTTCCAAAGTTCATAGGAGTAGTCTTAGTCCTGTGATAATTTGAATAATCATTTCCCATGTAGGTTTTTTATAGCTTGTCACTGTGTTCCAGGAGCAAGAACCAGAACAATTCTTCAGGAACTGGGAATAAAGCTAGGGTCTTAAGAGGTTTGCAAGACTGCCCTACTTGTTTCCCAATCAGCCCTCACTTACAGTGGATTACAGTGACCTGCCTGGGAAGATAGCCTACCTCTAGGGGTTGAGTTAGCAAGACCTCCTTTTTTAGTTAGTGGGGGGGGGCGTTGTGGTACCATCAATCTCCCTCATACATCCCTGTATGGCTCCCAGCCTGCTCCTGGCCCTGTTGCTGTCAGTAGGGCACATAGCTGACAAGGACAGCATTCCTGGGATCTCGAGATGCCAGAGGGATGGAGAAATGCTTATGCATATTGAAAATGGCCTGGAAGCCCACGTGTTAGACCCACCTTGTTTAGTGACAAGCACTGATACTTGGCCTGGCCCTGGAAGTTGAAAAGGAGGCCATACTCGCCTCATCTCATCTAGCTCATATGAACCAGGAAGACACTGTGGGAGCCGGCGCCTCCTTCTAGCACCAGCTGGGCAGCCTTGAGTCACAAGAGCATCCCATGAACCAAGGATATCCTGGGGGGAATGGTCCCCTTCACCTCCCTCCAACTCCTGGAACAGGAATGACCCTGTGGCTGTTTCTGAAATGTTCAAGGGAGAAAAGGGGTTAAGAGGGCAAACTGTCCCTGCTGGGGGCCCCTCTCAATTGGGATGTGGGTGGGCAACTCTGAGGGAAGCAGTGCAGAGGCAGAACTGGAGTGATGGATGTGCAAGGCTGGTTGAGAGGCCCCCACACGCTGTCTGGAAGACAGATAAAGATCTGAGGACAGGATCAGCAGTGATACCATTTCCTTCTTCCTCGGGGGTCACTCTAAATACCCTAGCTTTGGGGCTTTTCCAAAGACAAAGAGACACAAAAACCTGAACAGAAGGGATTTCACTCCACCTTCCATGTTCTTTGCAGAAACTATCTAACTGCAAAATAGCATAATTTAAACTACCATTTTGTACGCATCGCCCACCATTCCCTAGTTTGTGCTAGACCTCTACCTTATCACAATAGTAGATCAGTCGTTTCTTCTTTAGATCAGCAGGGTCAAATCTTTCCCACTGTTGAAGGATATGGCCTAATAGTGAGGTCACTGGGGTCTGCAGGGTGCTTTTCAGGATATTCGCCATGGCACATCTTGAGGCATATGGAGAGATAAAACTAGATCTGGGGGTCCTTCAGAGGGCATCCTCTGCAGAAGGAGGAGACCCGTTGAGACAACAAAAGTTACCGTTAGAATTGTTGGTGTTCATAAAATATCAACTTCTTAGGCAGGGAGGCAGTTTTTATACATAAAACTAGTTTGCCCAGTTTCTAGTGTCTTTTTAGATCAAGGATTTCTATAACATACTAATTTTCATTGCTATTCACAGAAGACTGTAGATGTTACAGGCAGTCTTGGACCCTCCAGTCACTCCTAAGAAATGTGAGTCCCACTGTGAGAAGAATGTACCTGTGCCGGGGGCTGTGGATTTAGCTCAGTGATTAGAGTGCTTGCCTTGCAAGCACAAGGCCCTGAGTTCGATCCCCGGCACCACAAAAAAAAAAGAATGTACCTGTGCCTGTTACAAATGTAAGCATATATAGCGAGACTACAAACATCCAAAGGCTTAGACTAATCTACATAGGAATGTCCAAAACAAATTTAAACACCCCTAAAAGAGGAGCTTTTCAGAAACAAATACATCATCACTGCGGCAGTCCCACCAGTATGTTCAAAACAAATCTAGTCAGGAAGAAACATCGGACAAATGGAAACAAAATAAGTATCGAACTGTACAGGTGAACTCTTCGAAATGTCATCGCTCCCTCTGCTGGCCAAAGGAAAGAAGAGTGGCAGAAAGCTGCAGAACCATCTTGTCTCAGCCCAGCACCAAACCAAACCGCAGGAAGCCAAACCACGGGACTCAACAGGGAGAGGAGAAGGACAGGAGCACTGGAGCGCAGAGATTGCCCAGTTGGGTGCATCTCAGTGGACGGACGGGCACACCTGGCACAGGTGGAGTGGAGAGGAATCCATACCGGGCCTATGAAATGAGTGGGGTTGGGCACTCTGGAGGGCAGACTGTGAAACACAGCAGTGGTGGTGCAAAGTGAGAGATGGGCCAGGGAGACATCACTTCATCAGCCCTCTCCCTCAGTCTCCTGCCACGCACCTTCGGCCATGGCACGATCAGTGCAGCCTCTTTGGCCCACCCTTCTGGGAGGGAATAGCGAGAACACAACCTTTTCAAGGGAAGTGGGCCAGGCAGGAAGCAGCCTCTGGCTCAGAGTCTGGACTCACTCCCCCAGGGAGAAATTGGTGGAAGTGTCCCCACAACCCTAAGAATTGGCCCCTGGCCAGCTCCCTAAGTAAGAGAATTTTGACCAGCCCCATACTAACAGCATCCTGAGGCCTGAGCTGCCACTGTGGTATCCCTCCTATCCATCATTTACCCCCATGTGCCACACATAGGGCACCTCAAATGGCATAGTGGGCATGCTGAGGGCCAGCCTTTGGAGTGCTGGATCCCCGGGGCTGTGCCAGCTGCCCACACTCCAAATCTGCCCTGGCTGTTCTAGTTCTGGGGCACCAGGCTGGGTGCTCTGTGGCTGCAGCCTTCTTGCCCTGCATGTGACTCTGCCACTGCTGCTGCCACAGGTCTCACAGTTGGTAGTGGCTCCAGAGGTGAGGCCAAGCCTTAAAGGGAGGGGCTGCAGGTGCCTCTTCCCCCGGTCAGCATGCAGAGGGTGCAGGAATCTGGTGCTGCACTCAGAGACTCCCAAGCCCCAGTCCAGCATGGAGCACGAACAGAGGCACTCACTTGGCTTGACTCCACAAAAGGGCCCCAGCTAAGGGGCCATGCAGGTCACACAGACTCTGCACCCAACCAGGTCTTACCTCCTGGCTCTGCTGCTTAGCTCCTGGTTGGCTCGCCAAAACTGTTACTGGACAGTGTGGGGGCCAGCAGTCCTTACCTGGCTCTTGCTGTCCCACTTAAAGACTAGAACAGGACAACCAATGAACATGAAAGTTTAACATTTATTAAAGATTAACAAAGAAAAGAAGTGAAAAGAAGAAAGAAAATATATTCTACATGTAAAGCAGGATACCTGAAGAGTAAGAAGACAGTGGCAGCAAGACTGATGGTTGCTATCTTTTGTATCCTTCTTCTGATGTCAGATCTGGCCCATTAGAAGCTGCTCTGTGCCAAAATTTGACAGCTCTCCATGACTGGCAGGTTACACACTATTGTCCAACCTCCTTTCTCTGCCCTAATTTCCTGCCTCAATCTTGGTGTTGACTTTGAATCAAATGGGTAATCTTTTAAAGGATGCCTTTTTTTTTGTTGTTTTTTGGTTTTTTGGGGGGGTTGGGGGGTGCCGGGGACTCAAACTCAGGGCCTTGCACTTGCTAGGCAATCACCCTAACCACTGAGCTAAATCCCCAGCCCCAGGATGCCTCTTTTGGAAAAGAGAAGAGTTTGATTAATTGTTAGTTGAAAAAAGAACATTCAAGGGGAGATGGATTTTAATCACGCCTTGATTTCTTTGTCCTCTCTGCCTATCCCCGTCTTGGGACCATCCCAACAAAATGGCATTGCCATCCACAAACCTCATCCTTTCACCATCCTTTCATTTTCTTTCATCCAATGTCTTTGTTTTCTGGCCTACCACAGGTTCAGCTCAACAAGACCAAGTGACCATGGACTGAAACCCCTGAAACTGAGAGAAACCTTGCCCTGCCTTCCCCTCCAATGCCAGAGCTTCATGGGCCCCATAGGTGAGGAAAGAGACCCCACTCTGCACCTGCTGCTGACACTTTAGACTTGTGTGTCCTGTAGGTAAGAAGGGAGACCCCACCATATCCCCACACACACCACTGATACTGGCACCTCATGGGCCCAGTGGGTGAGGAAAGAGACCCTGCCCCCACCCCATCCCCACCACTGACCCGGGTGCCTTGTGGGTCTGGTGGGAGAGTAATGAGGCCACACACCACTACCCCTGCCACCAACATCAGCACCTCACACGCCCCATTGCACAGAGGGGCAGAGGTGACAACCAAAACACTGACCTGATTGAAGATGAGACCAACACCTGGTCTTGGAGAGTTTTGTTCCAGGACTGAAGTGTTACCTTAATGCAGAAGCCTTGGGAGATAGGCTTGCAGAAATTGAGAGCTAGACAGACATCTTCCAAGGTAGGGGGCAAGGTTTGGCGGATGTAACCTTCAGAGAGGGTGGATCTGAAAGAGATAGAATTCAGTCCAGTGGTCTGCTTGAGCTTTTGCACAGCCTCCTACATCTAGCAGAAACTAGTGGTCTGACGTTCGTAGGTCACTCACTATCTGAGTGGCCTGTGTGTCTACACTAAAAATCACAGACCTCTCTGCTCTGATTAAGGGCAGTTCATGAGTGGTTCTTAGAATTTGTTAGGATCTAGGTCATATTTTATGCCATTGTCATTGCTGACTTTACTACTATATCCAAAGTGACATAGTTTTGTCACTTGGTTTTCTCTGTATGGTAATCTCTGGATCATCAGGGAGTCATAAATAATACTAAGACATATTCTGAAAAAAACTGGGCACTGAACCAAAGAAGCTGCAAACCTCAACATAAAAAAGAAAAAAAAAACCAAAAGAAACAAAAGAAACATGAGAAAACAAGGCAATAAAAATGCCTCCAAAAACTCCCAACTCCCTGAAAGCCAATCTGGAGGGGAACAAGGGGGAGGAAATTATAAGCTCCACAACAGAAATGTTTGAAAGGATATCAACAGAGCTAACAAAACATTTCAATAAAGTGCTCGGTGAATTCAAAAAAGATATAACTAAATGGATAATGACCCAAATGAAACAAATGATCAGTGAGTCTAGAGAAGACACAAATAATGCAAAACATGAATTCCCAGCATAGAAAAGAATGGGATGCCATTAAAAAGTTTCAAATAGAAATCCAGGAAATTAAAAGTATGATTGAACATCTGGGCAGAAGAAGAGACCAATGCAAGGACAGAGTGTCAGATCTAGAAGACAGGGCTGTGGTTAGTGATCAATTAATGAAAGATACATTAAAAACAAGAGATCATAAAAAATGGATCCAACAGCTGTTAAGTGACTGAAAGAAGACTAATGTAAAAGTAACTGGAATTAATGAAAAATCAGAAAATAGCACATAAAAAACCTGTTTACAGAAGTTATAGCAGAAAACTTTCCAGATTTGGAAAAAGAATTTAACATACAAATAAGTGAGCCATATACAACCCCCAATAGCCATGATCAGAAAAAAACCACCCCATGTAACACGATAATTAAAATATCAGAAATCTAACACAAGAACAGAATCTTGAAGCTGTTAGAGAAAAGCAATGAATCACCTATAGAGGAAAAGCCATCAGAATTATGACACATTTCTCAATGCAAACCTTAAAGGCAAGAAGAGCTTGAAATGAAGTGTTTCAAGTCCTAAAAGAAACCACCTTCCAACCTACATGGATATATCCTGCAAAATGGTCTTTCAAAATGATGGAGAAATAAGATATTTCCATAATAAAGAGCACCAAAAAATTCATGACCACCAAACCAACACTCCAGGAAATTCCCAAGGATATCCGAGAAGAAGATAATGAAGCTAACAATGCCAAAATGTCCAAATTAAGTAGAAAGGAAAGAAAGCAAAACAGCAACAAGTAAATAATACAATGACAAGAATAAGTCAATACCTATCGATTATATCTATCAATGTGAATGGACTCAATTCACCAATCAAAAGACACGGATTAGCAGAAGGGAACAAAAAATGAAATCCAACAGTATGCTTAATACAAGAAATACAACCCCAAAAGAAATTTATAGACTAAAAATGAAAGGATGGAAGACAATATTCTATGGGAAACTCAAAAGCAAGCAGGAGTAGCTGTCCTATTCTCAGATGAAGTGGACTTTAAACCAAAGCTAATCAAAAGAGACACTTGCCTAGCATACATGAGGCTCTTGCTTCAATTCCTAGCACTGCCAAAAAACAATACAAAGAAAAACAAAAAACAGTGAGGCCTTTGGGATGTAACTAAATAATAAAGGAACACTTCATGCATGGGATTAGTGCCTTTATAGCAGTCCTCAGGGAGATCTTTTTTTGTCTCTTTTCCCAAATGAGGAGACACAGAAGGCATCATCTATAAGGATCAGGCTGTCAGCAGAGAACAGATCTGCTAGCACCTTGATCCTGGAATTCCTAGTCTCCACAACTGTGAGCAATAAATCTCTATCATTTAGAAGTGACCCAGCTGAATGTATTTTGTTACAGCAGCCTGAATGGATTAAGAAAGCAATATAACTTTGATCAGACAGTTCATATTTCCCTCAATTTCTGGGAAAATATCAAATAATAAGGATGAATTTTTTTAAGGGAGAAGGCAATATTATTAAAAAAAAAAGAGTAGAAATGTTCCATATTAAAAGAGGCAAAAGACATATGACAATTTCAATGTAATACCTAGCCCTAAACCAGACCATGTACTAGAAGGGAACAATGCTATAAAAGACATTACTGACTCAAATGACAAAATTGGAATATGAGTGGAAAAATCAGATGAAGGTGTCATGTCAAAGTTAAACTTACTGATCTGTTTAGACAAGAGAATATTCCTATTCTTTGGATATACACATTGAAGTATTGAAGGGTAAAGGCCCATGACACTGTGTATGTAATTTAATCCTCAGATGATTCTGAAAAAAATTCATATATACTACCATTTATTATATGTAAAGGAGAGAAACCACACATACAAAGCAAAATGTTAGTGGATCTGGGTAAAGTGTAAATGGATGTTCCTCATTTTGTTTCTATTCTTGTAGTCTATCTGTAAGTTTAGAATTATCTCATCAAAAAACAAAGGGGTTGGGGTATAGCTCAGTGGTAGAGCATATGCTTAGCATGAGGCTCTGGGTTCATTACTTAAAATAAATAAAATAAAATAAACCAAAACATACCAAATAATGCAAGACAAATTAGGGGAGTTATCTAAATATCCAGGCTCAAAATAGGCCCAGACCGACAGCTACATGATTTAAAAACAATATATTTGATGCTTCTTTTTAATTCACTAGTCAACAGAAATCAACAGAAAGAGATTTTACTCTTCTAACAGAAGACAACGTGCTCCCTGTCTGGGATAAAATAATCCATCATACTCAGGGTATCTTTCTAAATATTTAAATATGGGACATTTGTGCCTTTGCTGGACACGTGACCTACAAACCATTTTGGCGCAATCACACTTGCTGTAGATCTTGAGCTAAATGATGTGAGAACAGATATTATATTTCTTGTATAAACTGACCGTCTAAAGAGAATGATCCAAATTATAACAAGGGCTGGGGCACAGCACAGTGGTAGAATGTGTACTGAGCATATATACAAGGCCCTAAGACAAATTCTTGCCCCCAATTAATATTATAATCACGTTCTCAAATTCTAGCATCACACTCTCTTTTGCTTTGAAGCTGGAAGGACTCTGGCACACAAATACGGTTCTATGCCATCTCATCAGAGGCCTTTATAGTTAGTGCTCAGAAAAATCATTTAAGAATGTTCCCAAATGACAGAAAGTTCTCATAAAAATATTGCAAGATAGTAAAAATATTAGTAGTTTTCAGGTGTCAGCAGGAAGGGAGGAATGAATAGATGGAACAGAGATTTTTTTAGGTCTATGATAACACTCTGTATGATACTATACTGGTGGACACACGCCTGTTATAATTTTTCCATATCCATAGGACACAGGACATCTAGTGACCATCATGTTGGGTGACACCGACATGTAAGTGTATCTTCCTCTATTCTAATAGACTTAGCACTCAGGTGCATGATATGATGGAAGGAGAGGTTTGGGGAGGTGGGAAAGGTTGTGTGGATGGGAACTCTGCCCTGTCACTCAATGTTGTGGTGCACCTAAGACTGCTCTGCAGAATGAAATCTATTCAACAAGAAAAAAGGCAAAAGATACTGCATATGTATTTGGAGAAGTTGGAATTTAAGCTTAGGGAGTTGAGAAGCTTTTTGGCAGGCATTTCAATGCATTTCTTGAAAGATTTATTGTAAATCCCATTTCTTAGACTACTGCTCTTTTTACCATCTGTCAAGCTGGCTCACCTTAGAATCAAAATATGACATTTAAATTTGAAGAGAGACACTTAATTCATACTTTAATTAAATTTTCTTGGAAGAATTTGATTTTAATCTTGGGAGTTTTAACATATGAACCTAGTATACATCAAGGGTCTGTGAATTTTTCCCAACAATGAGTGTAAATTGATCAGGGATTTGCCTTACTAACTTTATATATTTCTAACAATGGTATCATTTATTTGTCCTATTAGAAACTAAAGAATTAAGCTTATGCTTACCTCTGTTTTATCAGAAACATAAAGCTCAACATCCTACACTAAAATAAATTACAGGTAGTTACTGAATAACATGCAAATTCTGTAAACTTTGATATAAAGAAGACATATAAAAAATGTCTATTAGCCAGGGATGGGGTCACATGCCTGTGATCCCAGCACTCTAGGGGGCTGAGGCCAGAGGATTACAACTTCAAGCTCAGCTTGGGAAGTTTAGTGATTTAGCAAGAACTTGTGTATAAATATGAATGAAACAGGTGGTGATGAAGCTTAGTGGGAAGGCTCTGGGTTCAATCTCCAGTACTGAAAAAAAAAAACTATTAATTTTTTCTTTGGTAGGAGTATGCATAATTTTCCCCCTTTTTCTTCTCTGTATTTACCTATCTTCTATAATAATTGTGTATTGTTCTGTTTTAAAAAAAAACCATAAGGTGTAATTATGGGTAAGTTTTGCAGTGAATTGTGATGGTTAATCTGGATGATCAATATTCACAGTCAACTTGATTGGATTAAGAGACACCGGGAGAGGTAGCTGGATTGTGAGGATGCTAACTTCATCGATGGATTAACCCGCCGATGCATTCATTGCTGAATGGGCTACCAGGAAGCAGAGCCCAGTTGGTGGAAAGAGGGAGCATGACTTTGAAGAGTATATCATGTCCCCAACCCCTTCCTCTCTGGCTCTTTCCTCTCTTCTCTCTGCTTCCATGAGATGAGCAGCTTCCTCTGCCATCACTTTCTGCCATGAGGCCCAGAGCTATGGAGCCACCCAAACATGGACTGAGGCCTCTGAAACCCTGAGCTAAAATAAACTTTTCCTCCTTTAAGTTGTGTTTGTGTCAGGTATTATATCCTACCAAAGGAAAGGTGACTAATACAATATGAGATCATTGTAAACTGATACTTTAAACCAGTAAGTTTTGGGATGCTCTGACACACAGAAAATGATAAGCAGAACATCTGATGACTCTCCAGGGCAACTGACACCCATACAATGATTCATTGATCCAGGCCGCTTTGTTCTTAGAGCTCCACCACCTCAATACCTAGACTCCACTATCACCCTGAAGGGGAATGGAGAGTTCAAAGTTTTCTGCCTCAACCTCGGAGAGACATGTGTCATTTTGGCTCACAGTCAAATCATATTGCCCACCTAACTGCAAGGTGACCTAGGAAGTGTAATCTCCTGCGCATCTAGGAAGGCGATCACTGTTAAAATCTACCAAGCCAAGCAAAGCACGGTGGCACATGCCTGTAATCCCAGCTACTCAGAAGACTGAGGCAAGAGGATCGAAAGTTCAAGACCACAATAGAGCTGGGGATGTAGCTCAGTCCATCCTGGGTTCAATCCCAGTAAAAACAAAACAAAACCTCTACCAAGTCTGTGCATCGTTTTCACTTTTTAATTGTGAAATATTCCAAACATAACGAAAGTACACAGACTAAAATACTGGCCACCTATCTATTCACTATCTGAACTATCTTTTGTAACCACACACACACACACACAGCTTTAGCTGTAAAATGATTATTAAATATTAAATCCCCGAGAGCTCTCCTGGATGTTGGTGGTAAGTGGTAATTAGACTCCATCAAAGGACACCTAACACCTAACACCTTCAGACACCTTAACAAAGCCCTTCACAATCACTCCTCAGCCCACCTTTCTGGATAGTTTACAGTTTTTCTGTCAACACACTCAATCAAGGATGTTGGTTATTTTTGCCCTCTTGCATACATTTACTCTTCTTTTGGTAAAACAGCATTCCAAATTTCCTTTGCATAATGCTCCTACCCAACTTTCAGCAAAACAGTTTTGACGAGATTAACTTTCCCTCTGCTCCAGTGAGCTGGCTCATGCCCAACAAGGCTCCCGTACTCTTGGATACAATCATCAGTACCATCAGAATGAAGCCCAGAAACATATCAGACAACCAAATAAAGAGACGGTCTCCCTCCTGCTGCCACGAACAAAGAATCATATAACTCCAGGACTGTTGTGTCTACCTTGGGACCGGAAAGGAAGTCTGCCCTAGAATGCAGCGCCTACAGTAGATGCCAAAACAGAGGAAAAGACAACAGACCCTTGATGCCATCAAGCCTTCTCCAAAGCCTGAACTACTTCCGAATGTCTTAAGTGACAGAATGAATCCCCTTTATTGTTTCAGTCAGTATGATTTGGGTTTTCTATGATTTTTCACCAAAATACTCTTTGCCAACACTATGATCAAACTTGAGTCACTTTCAGTTCTCTCAAACATACACAGTTTGATTTCCAAATACAGTTAAATGGATCCCAAAGTGTACCTCGCATAGTCACCAGAAACAGCATGATCCAGATCCCTACTAGAATGACTGAGGAACAAAATCACCATCTGCAGCATCTAGGAACATCTTCAAACACTGAGAACACTCCAGATTTCCAGCTACTGGTGAGTGCCATTCCTTAGGCATTGACTTGGAGACATCTGTCATTTTGGTGCATGTGCCAGGACAAGTGGGTGGCTGCCGCACTCTGAGATCCAAGCTGGTCTCAGATGTATTTGCTGAACAGTCAGGTTAGGCACAGCTGAGAAGCAGTCACAGGGCAGTGTGAAGACAGTTCCCAGAGGCCTGACAGCTGCTGTATGTCGAGCATGTGGATGAAAAAGCCCCTGTTGAGTCAAAGGTAGGCTTCTAACTTCCTGATGTGGTTGTATGGATGGGGAAGTGTGTGTTCCTCTGAATATGTGCAACACTGCTCCAACCAGAGTGGCTGAGTCAACGGGAGAGAGTTCGTTTCAGTGACGTCAGAAAGAGGAAAGTGGAGAAATAGTTTTCAATCAGAGGAGCAAGACTCTCTCCCTTTCCAATTACAAGTCTCACATCACTACATCTGAACAGTTAAAGAAGCCTCCAAGAAATAATGGCATGATAGCATCTAAAAGTTGCCAAGGAAACTCGGCATGCTGGTGTACACCTGTAATCCCAGCTACCTGGGAAGCTGAGGCAACAAGATTGAGAGACTGAGGCCAGCTTGGGCAATTTAGTGAACCCTGTCTCAAAAAACAAAAAGGGGCAAGGATGTGTGGCTCAATGCCAAGGCCGTGGGTTTAACCCCCAGCATCACCAAAATAATATTTGCCAAGACACAGCTTCCAGAAATAATCGAACAGAATATGTGGTTCATAGTCTTCTCGGCCACATAAATCTGTTTTTTCTTGGGTCATTATAATTTCCCCCTCTCTTTTCTAAATAAAGCCCTGCAGCTCTCCTCTTCCTCTCTCCCTCTCTCTCTCTCTTTTAAAATTAGAAATCAGCCTTGGACAAAGGCATTACTGACAACTTTCCATACAGCTAAAAATTTTCTTAGAAAATACAAAATACAGCAGACAGTATCTCATACACAAGAAGTCAACATACTGGGAGTCCTAAAAAAAAAAAAAAAAACTGTAAAAAAAAAATCGCCCCCAAATCTAAGAACTGTTTTAGTGGCAGGCAGAACTTTGATCTCCACCAAATGAACCAAATTAATTCAGCAGAGAATTCAAACCAAGGGAGCAGGTAGAAAAAGAATCAGATTGTTTTTCTTTTCCTTTTTTTTTTTATTAGTACATGTTTGCAGTACAAAATGATTACATTCACTGTGGGGAACTAGCACAGGTACATAACACATTTTAATTCTTTCTCCCCCTTCCTTTCCGCCCCTCTTTTTATTTCCTTTTTCTTTTTGCTAGTGTCAGATTCATTTATTTGTAATTCCTTATAAAGTTAATTGTCACACATACAGATTAACAGCCAGACTAACAGGCCAAAAGTAATTTGATCTTAAAGTTACTGCTTTTGTGACACAGACACGGTGCTGGAAGAGGCAGGTTCAGGCTAGGCGGTGCCTGTCACTATAACTATCAGCATGTGTTCCTCTTCTAGCTTGCCCTGCGTCCCCAGGGCCGACTGGAGGTACTGCTGTGAGAAGTCGCAGGGCGGGAAGGCGTACAGCATGCCTGTGCAGTCTCCGCCCCTGGACCCCCCCACCGGCAGGCTGATCACCCCCGCGGCCTGCTTCTCTTTCAAGTAGGAGACCAGGTTCCTGAGAAGCCGCCTCTGCAGGCCCGGCTCCACAGCGGGCACCCCCTCGGTGCCAGGCCCACCGAAGGCCGCCTGGGTGGCTAGGAGCACCACGTAGCCCTGGGCACTCCCCTGCCTGATACGTCGTGTGAGCTCGCTGAACTTGGGCTGGTCCAGCCGAAGGCGCTGGGTAATCTTCAGCTGGGTCAGCTTGCTCCCGGAAGTGTGGTCTCTGAGGAGACCACGAATAGTTTCCTGCTCCCCCTCCAGGATATACATAGATGTTGGGAAGAAGCTGTTTTTCAACACTAGAAGCCCATTCCAACCCAGCTGCAGTGTCTGAGAGAACTCCGAAAGAGTCTTCAGCTTTTTGGTCTCATGTTTTGGTTCTTCAGGAGGCTTGGGCTCGGCCTCAGGGGTCCAATAATCGCACACGCTCTCTCTCGTCTTCTTTCCCTGGAAAGAGTCTGGAGCTTCGTGACGGTGGGGGTGGCCCCACTCCTCAGCCCCACGTCTGCTGCTGCTCAGCGAGTTGCCGCCTGACTCCTTGGTCAGTGCACCTGAGTGGTTCTCCGCGCTGTCGTACGGCTGCCCACCAGCCTTGGTCCTTCTCCATTCCGCATAAGCAGCGTGCGTTGTGCTCCCGCGGTTGTCCTCCCACCTGTCTTCCCAGAGCTTGGGCAGGCTTCTGTCCCCTTCCCCTCTCCAGCGCTCACCACTGCGGCTGCACGCTGAGCCGCTGTAACTCTCCAGGCCGTTTCTGTGGTCAGAACTCTTGCGGGGGCAGGTCCAGTCCCCTTCCAAAAAGGTCCGGTCTCGGCCTAAGTACAGGTATGAGGGGCTCCGGTCTCGCACCCGCAGGTCCGCATCCAGGGCTGGGTGCCGGGTATATCCTCCTGCGACAAACTCGCAGTGCACAGGGAAGGCTGAGGGTCGGTGCTGCTGGGGATACCGCGTCTCCTCGGCTTTGGCGAAATCCACTCGGAGCCTGTGGTGCGGACCACCCAAAGGAAAGCCCCTCATTTCGGCACAGGCAGCCTGGGCTGCGTCCAGGCTCTCGTACTGGATGTAGGCAAAGCTGTCTCCTTTGACGTGATCAATGGTCCGAATGATTCCAAAGCGATCAAACTCCCGGGCCAGGGCGGCCAGCGAGGTGTTGGGTCCCAGGCCTCCGACCCAGAGGCGAGTGGTGGGGCCGGTCTTGCCGTAACCTATCCTAAAGGGACTCCTGCCAATCACCCGGCCCGACATGGCCGCCTCAGCCCGGCGGGCCACGGCCGCCCCGGAACCTGAGGAAGGCGCAGGCCGCGCCCTGCCCCCGGGCGGGCCTCCTGACGTCCACCTTCCCGAAGGCCCCGCGCAGCTCCGCCGCGGACACGCTGCGGCCCGGGGCGCCGAGCAACAAGTTTCGCGCGGCCCGCCGCTCGTCCTCGGGCGTCAGGGGCGCCGGCGGTCGTCGTTCGGCCCGCAGCCGTCCAGGGCACAGTCCGGGGCGAAGGCTGCGGCGGCGAGGCGGGCGCGGGGCCCCCGCAGGCCGGGGAGGGCGGCTGGGACCCGCCGGGCAGCGGCGGGGGCTGGAGCGGGCGGCGTGGAGGCCGCGCGGCTCCTGCTACTGCTGCCGCCGCCGCTCCCGCCGCGCAGGCCCTCGGGCGCCCCCTCGAGCCGGCGGCCGCGCAGCAGAGCGGGCGGCCTCGCGGAAGTCCCGGGAGGACACGCGCCCGGCTCGGCGAGGGCCGCGGGCGCAGGCTGTTCTCCCCGACGCGCTCGAGCAGGTGGGGGAGGCGGTCCTCGGTGTGCTCCGCGGGCACGCGGGGCTCAGGCTGTGAAGAGCAGCGTCCGGTTCCCCGGCGGGGCTGCGGAGCCGGCACCGAGGTCGGGCTCCAGGCGGCAGGAACCGGGAAGCCAGCGACGGCGGCGGGCAGCGGCTGCGGGGCTGTGCGCGGGTCTTTCCCACTTGTCCCTGGGCTGGCTGGGCGCGGGGGCTTGGCCGAGCCAGCATGCCCCGCCCTCTTCTCACCTCCGCTCCCCCTGTACCCCAGTGGACGGACGGTTGGCTTCAGCGTCCTCCCTGCCTGTCAGACTGCTGCTCCCCACCCCAAAGCGAGGTCGGTCGGCAGTCAGTAAGAGCCCCTCCCCCACTCCAGCTACTTTGAGAATGGGGCCCCTGGGAGTGGTTAAGATCGGGGGCGGGATCTGGGCCCCTTGTTTGCATACCCAGCATTCTTAGCAAGTCTTCCTAAAGATTCTCTGGTTTCAGCCCTCACCCTTACAGAAACAGGTCTGCAAGCTGTTACGTAAGTGGTGCCTCAGGCAGGTCTCAGGTTCTAGTCCAAGAAGGCTGCCACCTGTGTACGATCCCTGCTGTGCTGCTGCTAGCACAGTAATGTTCCTGTAAACCTGCTCCTTATTTATTTCTTGGGTAGTGAGGGCTCCAAAAAAGTCCTAAATAGAGCTGTTAATACTGAGGAGCTCCAGAGATATCCGGCCAATGGCCAGCTACTCAGTTACCTGTGTCCAAATGCCAGTGGCAGAGACCCAGCTATGGCACCCAGCACAAGCCGGCATGGATAGTGATGGCTGGCAGCAGCAGTGATCAGCCGCTGGCAGTGTCAACTCTTGTCGTCCAGTATTGCCTGGTGACATCAGAACTCCGAGCCGCTGCACATGGCAGATGGCACGATTTCCATCTGAATTGAGCAAAAGAACCCAAGCTGATTGGCAACACGAGGCCGGAACTCCTGCGACCCTCTTGATATTGACTAATATTAAGGTGTTTAAGACAAGCTTGACTTTGGTAGTGGTGATCTATTAACCATAAAATAGTAGCAGATTAACCATAAAAAAGAATTTTTGAAGAGTAGGAAATTTGACAAGGGGGGCACACACTTTGAGAGGCGCTTCACACACAAGGCTGTCTCCAGAAATACTTATGCTTAATGCAGATCTCAAAAGAGCACTTAGTTTGTCATTTCAGATCTAATTTAAAGCACAGTATCTATGTTACCTTTAAAATCTCCCTAAAATAGTCAAGAAAATCATGTCTGCCTTTTGTTGTTGTTCTTGTTGTTGTTATTTTGATCATAAGGGGAAAAAACATACACAAAGAAAATAACATAATTATCACCTGTATACACTGAGTGAAAGAATGAGATTGTAAAACAGTAGCAGAAAATATACAGAAAATTAGTAAGTATACAGAAAGTTGGCAAGATGATTCAGAAATACAGTTGCTGAAAGAGCTCAGCTTTTGTATATGATGAGAGAGCTGCCGACAACTACCTAATGTAATAGAATAATTAATCACTTGGGACTAGAGTTATTTAAAGTTCCTGTTGGCAGACATGGCTACTTGCATGTGGGTGGGTGGCAGTCACCTGCTGCTAAATTCCAGGGTGGCAGCTGCTCTTGCTTTCATGTGATCCCCTCAGTTTCTCCTCCTCCTGTCGGCCTGGGGCCACACCTCTGCCTGGGCTGAAGAGACCTCACTGCTTCTCCTTTCTACTTTTGTGCAAGCCAGCTGCTTAGGGCCCTTCCCTCTTTAAAGCCACCACCTCCCATCTTATTTTTGACTTTGCTTCTGCTCTCTAAACTGGAGATGCAAGTTTATCTGCTTAGCCCTGTCTTTAACCTCATCTTTTATGTTAACTCCTCCCCTAATGTAAGTTTTTAAATTCTCTTCTTGGCAGGTCGCCTCAGGGAAGCAGGCAGGGAAAGAATGGCCAATGTAGGGAAGTCTCAGGGCTCAAGAAATCTTACCACATTCCCACCTCTGGACCCTGGTTATACCAATTCCTGGCTCCCCAGAAAACCCTGGAATCTGTACTTGATCGTGCCATGAGTTCAGAGCTCACCTCTCCTCCCAGTGTGAGTGGGACAAGCAACTGCACATTCCTGCCCTCTTTCCTACTGATTCCTCCTTCTGAGCCCTTAAACCTGCAGTTCTGAAGGGAATCAAGGATGGGGTCACTAGGATCCCCTCTGGCATCATTTTTCTGAAGTAACTAATCTCCAATTCTAAGGGCCTGTGCACTGGATGCATCCTTTTTCTAAGTATTCCTTACTCAGTAGAGAAATTATTTTCTCCAGATATTTCTTCACAGACAGAGCAGAGACTCCAGGGTCAGGCCATCAGCCACTCACTTAACACCTGAGTGACCTCAGGCACAACACTGAATCTCTAGGCCTCAGTTTCCTCACCCATAGGGTTGTGGATGAAGTTTTAAAGAGCATGGATCCTGGGACACAGTAAGGATTGGGATCAAGAGTCTTGCCAATATCTGGTTGCCACAGTCCAGTTCCTAAAGGGCAGTACCTGGCCCGGAAGGGGCCTCCTGTATTTGGCTCCATTACTGCAGCTGCTGTCCATTTAGACTGCTCTGTAACCATACCAACCCAGTTGCTAAACATTTTCAATCTTAATGTTGTTTGTACTATGTGTGCTAAAAACAAAGCATACAGAGAAATGTGTTCAGATGGGTCATTAAAGCACCAGAGAGAAGAGAGAAAAATCACCAGCTAAAACATTGGAAGGATAGGAGGGAAAAGAATGGCAAGGTGACTTTTGTCTGCAACAGGATGGTAATGGCTTACTGCACAATGGAGGAGCCTAGGGAAGATTATTGTATTCATTTCCCGTAGCTGCTGGAACAGACTACCACACACTGAGGTATCCAAAATCAATAGACTTTACTCTCTCCCTGTTTTGGAGGCCAGAAGGTCTGGGCTCCCTCTGGAAGATTTAGGAGTGAATCCTTCCTTACCTCTTCCAGTGTCTGCTGGCTCTCGGAGTTCCATGGTTTGTGACAGCATAATCGCAGTCTCTGCCTTCATCTTTACATCCTGCCCCACCACATGTCTCTCACACCTCAACTCTCTCTCTCTCTCCCCCCTCATAAAGATAACCATCACTGGATCTGGGTCCACTCTAAATCCAGAATGAGTTTATCTTGAGATCTTTAACATCATTATATCTGCAAATAACTTTTTCCCAAATAAGAATACATTCACAGGTTCTGAGGATTGAGATTTGAACATTTGTTTTCGGTCTTTTCTGTTTTTTTGAGACAGGGTCTCACTGTGTAGCTTAGGTAGGCCTTGAAGTCAAGGTTATCCTGCCTCAGTTTCCCTAGGTCCAGGATTACAAGTGTGTGTCACTCCACCCAGCTGAAATTGGAATATATCTTTCTGGCAGCCACTATTAAATCCACTACGGTTATATACAAAAGCAGAGGCCTTTGCATATGAGAGCATGTAATGAATATTGTGGTTCATATGTGTGTGCATTGTACTTGATGATTTTCAGAAAACTATAATTCTATGGCATTCAAGTGTATAATATAGACCTTAATGTTGTGCAGACATATGCCTCACCGCTTCTGTGTTGCTCTGGATCTAGAGTAGAATCATCTGTCTATTTGACTTTCAGCTTCTAGAAGCCACCAGCATTCCTTGGTTCATGGCCCCATATCACTTCCACCTTTTATTCCATCTTTACATCTTCTTTCTCTGACTTTGGTCTTCTTCCCTTCCTCTTACAAGAACAGTCGTGATTATTTTGGACCACCCAGATAACCCAAGATAATTTCCCCATCTCAAGATCCTTAATTTAATCACATATACAAAACCACCTTTCCATGTAATAAAACACAGTCATCTAGGACGTGGTCATCTTGGGAGGGCTGTTACTCCTTGGACTGTTGTCGGGAAACTGGTTTCATTCTAAGAGCAGTAGGAAATACCGGAAAGTTTGAAGCAGGGAGTGAAATCGGCAGAATCCAAATGATCAAAGCAGGAACTGTTAGGCAGATAAGACATTAGCAGGTCTGGAGACAGACACTGGGAGCTACTTGAAAAGCAAAGAAGACGTGATTTTTTTTCCTTTCTTCATTATTTTCTTCATCTTTAGCTATCAGTAAAATCCAAAGAAGCCTGTGGTTTCAAACCTTAGCCCAAGAGAATGTAACCACTTCTGAGTGTGCCGATAAGGTCCAGGGTCCGTACAAAGTCCAGGCCATGGTGAGGGGCTGGGGAAAGCCTCAAGGTCTCAAAACAGAGTAAATGGAAACATCCCACAGAGGAAGTAAACCAGAAACTTCTTCCTTCCAACGTTCATCCAGAAAACCCACTTTCCTTGTAAAAGATCAATGACCTTGAAAGAAAGAAGATGATACTCGACAGACCCAGTCGATCATGTAAATGTGACTCAAGACCTCATTCAGCACTTGCAAGTGTATTCTATCTATCACTCTGAAAATCTATCGTTCTGCAATAAATTCTACGAAGATCCACGTGTCCTGTCTGAAATATGCATTGAAGACACGAAGAACCAAGGAGTGAACATCGCAGATTCCTCAGGTGTTAGAAACCGGCTTCCCAGTGACAGGAATCATGCTAGTCAGCAGAGACAAAAGACTCGACCACAGCTGGAGGGTTTGAAAGTCAATACAGAAGCACCTTGTACAGTATTTTTATACTTATAAACTGTAATGTGTAGGATAACCGGTTAATAATATACTTTTCCTATTTTGTATTCTGGCTTGCTCTTTCTCAATTAATCCCTTGAGTTTTTTATGAAGCCCTGAGTTCCAGGGCCCTTTGGTTGTTATTATAGGTGAATACTGGGCAAGTTGGATCCTGGATGATTATTTTAGTCAAATTATGGTGCCTATGATGAGCAAGCCAGGCGTATATATGCCTGTTGGAAAGCTGCTGTAATGAGCATGTTTCCACAACACTTTACCCAAGCCCAGCCTACCGGAGAAAGATACAAGAACCCACTCACAATCAGAAATGGCTAAACGGCAATGAAAATCAAAGTCATAAAACTAGTATAAAGCCAAGAATGTGTGCTGTGTCGATGCCTGGAAAAGCTTGATTAACACTAAGTGAAAAGAGTGCACAGAATTGTACATACAGATGACATGTATTAAAAGGATACGTACCTTAGTAAAGATTTGAGTGGTGTTATACATTTTCTCTGATGTCGGTGAAGTTCGTTCAAATAACCTTACAAGAAGAAACGAATTACAAGGAGAAAAGAGTACTTACAAGTATTCACCAACCAAGCCTAGTCTGACTTTTTCCCAGTTGGTCACAGCCTAGGATCCAGTATATAGATCCGATATTGCATGTCTTGTGCATAACTGTCTTAAAAGATTTTATTTTGTGTAATATATAGAGAGTCAGTAGTGTATATTGCCATATAATGTGAAAAGAAAGATCACCTGTGAAGAAAGCAACCAAACTATCTGTGTTTCTGGCTCCAGCCTCCTGTCTCTGATCTTGCATGGAGTTGCCCAGAACTGCCTGGAATGTCTTCCACTAACTCCTGGCTTGCTTCTTCTTGTTCTTGTCTTTACTTGTTTTCTGCTCTCTTTCCTCCCTTGTTCTCTTTTTCCTACCTCATAACTGCCTGTTTAGATGACCTCTTAGACTAAAACTCCTGAGTTCACTGGCTGCCCCAGTAGGTCAGGGAGTCTTGGCTCCCAGCTCCTAACTGGGTAAGAACCAGTCTTCTCTACCCTGCTTCTTAGCATCAGCCACGCCTCCCTGGCCCACCAGGCTCACCTCCCAGTAGGGGATCAGAGAGGTGGGATAGTAATTCCTTTCCAGAAATGGACAATTTAGGATGGGCCCATTCCCATCTTAGAACACCCTTCCTGAGGGGATTTAGTAAGAATGCATTTTACCACCATCCAGAGAATTACAAGAAGAAAAGAATACTTATAAGTATTCACCAACCAAGCCTAGTCTGACTTTCTCCCAGTTGGTCACAGCCTAGAATCCAGTGAATAGAGCCGATACTGCATGTCTTGTGCATAATTGTCTTAAAAGATTTTATTTTGTGTAATATATAGAGTCAGTGGTGTATATTGCCATGTAATGTGAAAAGAAGGATCACCTGTGAAGAATGCAACCACGTGTCATACCAAGTAAAACACAATAAACCTTGATCAGTTAAAAAAATACATACACAACTTCAAATTACTTGGAAATGTAGCAGAATATTCTGTAAACAGAGCCAGAGGGGTTAGAGGGTGTAGCTCAGTGGTAGGGTGCTTGCCTGGGATGTGTGAGCACTGGGTTCAATCCCTAGAACCCAAAAAACAGGAAGAAAGAAAAAGAAAGAGACAGAGAGAGAGGCTCATCTGCAATTGTAATCTTTCCTCTTTTTAGGTGTCCTTTCTTTTCCTGATCCTCGTATTAATAACTTCATTTTCTCAAAGAGAAATTCAAATTGGTAATCGGTTCAGCTCCCCCTTCCCACCAGGCTACGTAAGTGCTGAGCTACACAGTGCTGCACTCCCAGGCCCCGCACCTCCACTAACCATCCCCAGTGCAGTACAGTTTTGCCTGCCCATCAGCCCCTCCTCCTCCTTTGGGTTTTGACTACTTGAATTTCCTTGGAATTTTTTTCTATATGTTGAATAGGAATGACACTGACTCACCCTCCCTCTAGGGATAAAACAACTTGGGACTGGCCAATCAGAGCAACAAAGCCACCTGGACACTGTGGTTAGGTCAAGTATAAGCATGTGACACATGCTTCACAAGCCTGAGTCAATTAAATGTAATCTGGTGTAATACTAGGGTGGAGAAGTGCTCTCTTCCAAGTAACATTACTGAAAGAAAGGGCTTAAAACCTGGAGCTGCTAACCAAGTCCTGTCACCATAAAGGGTGTGTCTGTAGAGCCAGGAGACAGGGGAACCTTCCGTTTATTACCTTTAGTGTCCAAATTCACCCTTTGTTGCCTGCTCAGCAAAAATGTAGTAGAGTCTTTAAATGTTTCTCCTGTGTTATTTGTTACACATTAAACTAAGGATTTTGTTTTCTGGTTCCTGTGGCTTCTCCAGTGTCCAGTTCTTGCAACTCCAAAACCTTCTTTAGCTCCTGGCTCCTTCAGTACCAACAGATTGCCCAGGCCCCTCCCCCTAGTGAATTCAATAAAATACCTCCCGATGAACAGATTGCCAAGCATCTTAGAGAATGAGTTTCTGGCGAGTTCCAGAGGGTAGACTTTCAGCAAGTTCCACGGACACTGCATGACAGCGATTGCTCTGTAATTATGAGGCGCAGCTGTGCCCTCTTCAACACACTCTAGATTCAGTCCAGGTTGGGGGGGTCAGTAGTGGCAGGTTCTTCTCAGGTGCTCTCTCTCAACCCCAGGAGTTCCTTATGTATGCTATTCCTGCATTCTTTATGGATAGAATTCACCTTCCATCAAGTGTGAACTATAATTCAAAAGATATAATCCAGAATGCCATAATCCCAAAATTGAAAGTTCAAAATTCCTAAAGTCTAAAATACCAGAAAAACACAATCTCAAAAATATAATGGAAGGGGGAGACTTCGAATGTTTTTAAAAGACATGTACTCATTTCGTGTTTGATTGGTTTTTGGTTTTTTGGGGGTTTTGGTTTTTATTTAATTCTGCCTTTGTTGTCATACTAAGAATAATCTGAACTCAGGGAAGACCTTTCTGTTGTAGGTGCTAAAATTGCCAGGCTTCATCATCCCCTGCTGTCCCACCTCCTTCCTACTCCCCTGTGCTCTTCCCTCCAAAGAAAGCTCTACTGTAGCTAACCATTGATATGCCTGCAGACTTTCCATTTGGGGCTTTACCACCACTGCCACCCTCCTTTATACAAAGTCCACCCCAATCAGCACCTCAATTTTTAAACACTATGTAGAAACAGTACAAGAACTATAGCAGTTACTTCAGAGATGACACCCCTGTCCCTTTCCACTCGTACCAAATCACATGTCTGTGTAGATGCTCCAGTACAGTGGGTTTCTCAGTGTGGGTTCAACAGGCAGCCCCTTCTGGAAGGTGTCCTTAACAGGAACACTTTCACCACCTGCCTGTGCTAATACATTAAAATCCCCTCCATTTTTCTCAGCATCTACATTCTAAGGGAAGGCCTCACTTAAATAGTCTCATTGTGAGTAGAGGTCTCACCTAAATAATGAAGATATTTTTTGCATTGCCTTGTATATAATTCAGGAGTTCATGCCGTGCTTGGTAAGTGCTCTGCCCCTGAGTCACATCACTAGCGATGTTAAACTTTTCTTGGCTTCTTGTGGCCTTGATCAACACCTATGAGTTTGACAGTGTGGAAACATTAGAAATTCAGGAATTCATTGTCTTCACAAAAAAGCAGAAGCCCAAGGAGGCAAGTTGTGGGTTTGAGACCCTGCGTCACAGACATTTATAAACTTCAGGTTCACCAGGTCTGCTGCCAGGAGGAATGAGACCAGGGACCAACACGCCACAGTCATCCCACTTCCACCCCACCTAAATCAGGGCCTCCCCACGACCTTCACTCTCCCCAGACTGGGGGAGATGTGGCTGGGAATGGGGTTACCCAAGACGCGTTCTGGGCTGGCAGAGTCACAGTGGGAACAGGATACTGGGGAAGCAGAATTAACGCCCCCCCCCAGCCAAGGGTAGAAGGGACAGAGGGTTATGCCAGACCAGAGACCAAGAGTACCCCAGATTCTGGAGTTTGGTAAGGAGGCTCTACTTCACCAGAGCAGTGTTGGGTCGCTTCCATCCAAACACATCCACTTCCCATTGCATTTTAGGGGTGAGTCCCACACCACCATCGCCCTTGTGTGGCTTCAGGGTCATCAGCCTGCTAATGACAAGTCATAAAGCAAGGTGGTCTAGCCAGCTGGGGCAGATCTCAGCAATGTGCTCAGGACCTCTGTTTTCTGTTTTTTGAGACAGAAAACAGAGGTCCTGTGTAGTTCAGGCAGCCTTGAACTCATTATGTAGCACAGGCTGGCCTCAAACTCACAGTGACCCTCCTACCTCTGCTGGGATTACAGGGATCCACCACTACACCCAAATTTCATGTTTTTAAAAGGAGATTTATTTGCAAAACATATAAAAATATGACAGAATACATCGTAGGTCAGTTAATACAATAAATAGTAAATGATAATATACATATTTTTGCAAACACATTCAGATATGCTAATTGTAGTCACATAGGTATAACAGCTATCAGCAAACTGTATTCACAACGAAAGTTCAAAATGCAAAATATTCAAATACATTTCACTATGGTCAGTACTTCTGTGTACCTACTTTATAAATGTGGGTATCTAAAACACCAAGATGGACAATCTGTATCTCTTTATAAGTCCAATCAAAAATCACAATGAGTTGCCACTACACATAGTTACCCAAAGGTAAGATTTCAAGAACTCTTATCTTTCAAAAATGCAGATGTACAAGAAGCACCTCTATGTATTGAGAATCAAAATTTTCACATATACAGACAATACTTGCACGCAAAGTCAATATTATAATAATAATAACACATGTTCAAAGAGTTAAATTTACAAAAGTGCATAAAACAAACAAGAATTTTTGCAGTCTTCACATGATTTATATGTCTGGGATCTGCAATGATGTGAAGATGCAATATATAGCATAGTGAACCATGAAAAATAATGCTGATAATTTAACATAGTTGGGGAAAAGCTAAGAAAAGCAGTAAAAACTGAAAAGAAAGTTCACTAGAAGGAAAAGTGTATTACAGGGATGGATTATGGGCAATTGCATCCATAAGAGCTGACTGATTTTTGCAATCATTAACTGTTTTTGAAGTCTCCCACTGTGATGACAGCTGCTTTTTTCTCTTAGAGGATGGCTGTCCTTGAAAAATATGTTCACATTCATTTTCTACATAGTGTTTCTTTTTTCTTCTCTCTTTTTTCCTTGCAGAACCGGGCATTGAAACCAAGGAGTGCTGAGCTACATCTCAAACCCTTTGTTTCTTTATTTGGAGACAGGGTCTTGTTAAATTGCCTAGGATGGGCTCGGATCTGCAGTCTCGTTCTTCAGCCTCCCGAGTAGCTGGGATCACAGAAGGGTACCACCATGCCTAGCTTGCTGCTGCTCTTTCTGGCGGTTTTCCATGATTTGATACACACCCGACATTAGCCATTCCTATCGAGTTTTCCCACCTTCTGTGCCATACATCTGTGTTGTTTTGATACACAGAAATTCATTCCACAGAAACTTGTATACAGACCACAGATTTGGCAGAAATATTACCAGCAATAGAAGAGCAACACCTTTGTGGGTCTTCTTACTTTACGGTGTATGTAATCATTTTCAAACTAGTCAGTAACTTTGCTGGCTTCTTCAAGCAAATAAAGCTTCATTCATTGAAGTGCTCCAAGTTTCATCCACCAGAAGGAATGCCAATGCAGATAAATCATGAACCTTAACACTTAAATTTTCATTCTTGTCATATTATGTGGCCAATTCTTTCCCCAAAATTCAGCTTTCTATCCTTCTTTCATAATATTTTTTTCCCTCTACTCGTGGCAAGTGATGTTTTGGGGATTTGGATTTTTAGGATTTCACCACTTAGGATTTTAACTTTTGGGAGTTATGATTTTCTGGATTTTAGACTTTAGAAATTTTTATTTGGGGGATTTCAATATTGGGGATATGGCATTTTGGATGCATCTTTTTGGGTTGTGATCAGCACCATCTTGCTTTTTCCTAGTGGTTAATAGCTTGCTATTCCAATACTCTGTTACTATTAATAATTTTTATATTAAGCTTTTCCTGTTCAAGTGGTCGTGAGACTTCTCTCTGCTTCTCTCTGAGTGACACTGATGGGGAGTGAAACCAGGGAGTGACTTTGGATCAGCTTGGCCAAAAGCTTCATCTTCCTCGGTACTATTCAGTTACATAAGCTTTTTTCTTTCCATGTGCCATTTTGAGTTGGGTTTTCTGCCTCTGACAAATGGAAGAATTCTGGTTACATAAGTTACAAAAGGAGAAGGAACAAGTAAAGGAACAGGAAATGTTTATCAAGCATCTTCTTCTGAGGTAATGTGAGAACTGTACACATATTCAAGACAGGGAACAAGAATGTGGACGGTCAGCTTGACTTATGCATTGTAATTTGTCGTATGAGCTGAGGACCAACTTAGGATCAAAGGATAGAAGTTACAGAGGGACAAAAATCTCAGTTCATGACAGTACGAAGAACTTTCCATCAATCCAGTCTTCAAAATGGAATTGACTACCTTGTCCAGTTGTGAACACCCTGTCATCAAGATATTGGGAAGAGACAAGAGGCGATAGCCACTGCCAGATACGTATGGAAGAGATCGCCGCTAAGTGACCACAGAGTCCCTCCCACATCTAAGAGTCTACTATTAAGTTTGTGGAAATTCCTCAGCCCAAATCCTATTCTCAGTTACGAAAAAAAAATAGACATGGGCAACATCATGACTTAATCACTCGGGAACTCTGGGTACTGTCAGATGTTGTCATCAAATGCAAAGAAAACGGACTAAGTCACCAGATAGGGATGTTTAAATGAAGCCTTCTTTCCCTGTTAAGAACACAATGTGTTGCATGAAAAGCAGGAAAGTAATTACTATAAATAAAATCATTCCGAAAACAAGCATATTAAACACTTGGTTTTAATTTGGCTCGAGTATATTTACCTGACTCAGAATTTGATTGCTTAAACAAGCAGGTAAATAAAAAGTGCCCCAAGATCCAGTTTAAACCAAGGTATGAAGGGGCTGGGGATTTAGCGCAAGTGCGCAAGGCCCTGAGTTCGATCCCCAGCACCAAAAAACAAAACAAATAAACCGAGGCACAGAACATTATGCTGGAAGGCAGCTAGCACTGAGTCTCTTCCCGCACTTATGCGGTAGTGACCTTTAGGGCAAAGAGGGTGCAGACAGAAGAAAGAACTTGATTTTGCTGAGCTTTGTTCTAATTACCAGAACAAACAAAGCAATAGGTCACACCTACCTCATAAAACATGTAAAAGCTAAACAGAAAGAGCCTACAAAAATAGAAAACAACGTACTAGTCTACAGACATGTGAGATATTTTGAGTCAGAACTTTTCGTGGAAAACTTTCTGGGTGTAAATTAAAATGAAAAGCTGTGCCATTTAGCCAGGATTTGCCAACACTCTCTGAATGAATGTAACTTCTAAAGATGTCCCATCCAAAACTAGCTAGTTCTAGTTCTAGTTCTAGTTCTAGGATAAAATGGTTTAATGTATACAAAACAAATAGAAACTGAAACTAAAACCTCTAGAAAACACAGTGTACTCAAAAGCATAACTTATTCGGGCAGTCAGATGAAACTTTGCCTCTGTCTTAAGTGGAGGAATCCTATAGACCAAACATTTCAGCAAATAAGATCATTTCCTTTTCACTATCAATAATTTTTTTTTCTTTTCTTTAAGAGAAAAAAAAAATCCAGCCAGAGGCTCTAATACAACTTTTGTGCAGCAGAACTGGCTTTCAAAATTAGTCACTTGCTTTGTTCTTCTGTTTACTATTGTTCTATTTGTTTTTTGCATGCAGACCACATCCTGAAGAGGAAATGAATCTGAAACCTAACTCTCACGGATATCCTCATTTCAGGGACGTTTTGTGATTGCCCATTTATTTCTTACACCCAGTGAACTAAAACAGGAGTCGATTAGGAGACCACAATAGGAAGGAGAGCTTTTACAATTTGCCCTCCCTGGTTGGTTTAAATCCATTTCTAGATCAGATAGACTTAGCCATGTTCCACTCCAACCTCAAGTATGACTTAGGGATTATAATCTGCAGCCTAAATCAACACAAGAGAACCTGGACATGTTTACAGATGTTCTGCTAAAGTCTGGGGCAAAGAAAAACATGCCAGAGGAAGCATCTACTAATGGAAGAATAATTATTTTACAGGCATGTGTAGATGCCTGGTTATAGGAAATGCTTTAGAGATGAGACAATAGAAAAGGGTAGTTAACGATGTGGGGAACCAGACTTATGAGTGGGTATGTACCTTGTGCAAGCCCCAGTGAGATGAAGGTTGGGCTCTGCAGCCAAGAGAGAAGGGATGGAAAAGGCAGAACCTTTGAGACGCAGGTCTCCAGGGTTTCTCTGCAGGACAGCTGGCCTCCATATAGGGCAATCAAAGCATTAGGAACCCTTTATAGTCAGCCCCTGGTGTGCACCATCAGCCCCCAGTAGAAGTGGGAGTAGACAGCACATGTGGAGGTAGGCACAGAAGAGAGGGGTCATTTTTGCTGGCCAGCCAGAAGCCCGGGAGAAGCAGTGGTCACTAGTGGTGGCCTGCAAGAGTACTCTCCAAGGGGGAAGCCAGCATTCAAGGAAAAGGATCTCCCTTGGCATGGCTCCTGTTGGCCAATATGGAGGAGCCTCGACCATACAAAAGACTTTAGAAGATGAACTTAGCTAAGGGAGCTAAGGCATTAGCACAGGTAAGTTTTGGAACACAGCCAATTAATGGACATTTTTCAAAGATCTAAAGGAAAAAGACACTCCTCTCCCCATGTCTAGGCTATCTTGTGTTGATTTGGACTGCAGTTGATAGCACATAAACTTAGGAAGGGGGGACTAGGAAAGGAGGTGCCTGCCACACAACGATCCTGACTCTACACAGTGCTCGCTTCAGCACCTTACAGAGGACCAGGGGCAATGGGAGCGGATGGGGTCAAAACCAGGCCTCTGTCTTGCCGCCAGGGCCTCCAGATGGTGTTTCCCCTGTTTTTAGGTCAAAGTGAAAAGTCTTCCTCTTACCGAGTGTTTTAGGTTAAAAGCGAATACCACCCAGGTTTTTCTGCATCTAGTCTAAATTTGTCCAAACAAAAATGGCAGAATTGAAGTCAAAAATCTTGTACCTGTCCTAGGAAAGACTGTTATTTGTGCCGGTAGGCTTGCTGTGTCTTACAATCCTGCGTAAACCATCACGCAAGGGAAAAAATGTAGAATACCGTTGGACCACATATTTGTGATATTAAGATGGTCTCAGAAAATTGACTGAAGTTATGGAAAACGTTCTTTTTAAATTTTTATTCTAACAAATGTAGCTTCACCACCAAAGTACAGAAATGAGTAGCCATGCGAAAGAATTTTATCTTGTTTTTCAAACAGCCTTCAACAGCTATTAATTTTATGGAGTCCCTTAACACATTTTACATAATGTCCTCTACTCACAAAAAATTTTTGTGCAGATGTGCATATGGACAAAAAAGAAAAGGGAGAAAAGAAATTCACAAAAAAACTGCACGGCAAAATGATGCTGGCAGGCTACGTGATGATATGGGGGATAAGATATTAATTAAAAAGAGCATGGCACAAAGTATAACTTCAATTTTAAACAAAAATTGTGTATTCAGTTAAGACGGGTAAAGGAGGAGGGACACTGCGGAGTTACTGTTTAATGGGCACAGAGTTTCAGTTTTGTAAGATGAAGAGTTCTAATGGTGATGGTGGCACAACATGAATATACTTAACGTCCCTCCACCATTCACTTAAAAATGGTTAATATGGTAAATTTTGTGTTGCATATATTTTACTACAATTTTTTAAAATTATATATTCAACATTAAAAGATTAGATGGATACAACAAATCATCAGGAGTTTTCACTTCGAAGTGGTAGGATTACAGATACAGTAGTCTATTTATTTTTTATATTTTCCAAATTTTCTACAAGATACATTTTTTACATAAAAAATGTTAAAAATATTTCCCTTCAGATTCCAGTTTTCTTAGACTTCTCACATCATCAGTCTACTTCTCAACTTCCTCAACTTCCTCCAACTTTCCCAAGCATAACTAGTCCCTAGAGCATTCTTCTTCATGGGACAGTATAGCTGTCTGATTTCCCAGTATGATTTCACAGACTTAGGAAATCATATATGCCAAGCATTCCAAGATAATCCAGTTTCACTCTCATTCATTTTGTTTTGTATGACACAGGGTTTCACTATGTAGTTCAGGCTGGCCTTGAACTCACTATGTAGCCCAGGCTGGCCTTGAGGCAATCTTCCTGCCTCAGCCTCCTGAGTGCTGGGATTGTAGGCATCACTCTCATTCTTGTAAAGGCCATATTTAAATCAGTAAGTGTGGTGGCCTTACAAGGGTTTTCAGCGTCTCTACAGGCTGTTGTCCATCTAATTTCTCTGCACTTCCTCCAGGCTCCCCCGATGGTGTAAGAAGCTGTGATGACAGAGACCAGATCCGGTTCACACTGTTAGTTTCAATATGAAGTGGCCCCCAAAGGCTCACGTATTGAAGGGTTGGTCCCAGATGCAGCAACGCTCAGAGGTGGGGCCTGGAGAGGTGAATGGACTTTGAGGGTGCTAACTGGGCTAGGAAGCAGTCAGGCCTCATTGGAGGAAGTAGGTCCCAGGAGTGTACCTTTGGAGGGTATATCTTATACTCCACCCTTGTTTCTCCACTTCCTGACTGCTGTGAAGTGAGCAGCTTTCTTCTGCCAGGCCTTCCTCCATGATATTCTGTCTCTCCACAGGCCTACAAACAATGGAGCCAGCTGACCGACTAAACCTTCGAAACCATGAGCCAGAATAAGCCTTTCCTCCTTTAAACTGGCTTTCTCAAGTATTTCATCACAGCAACAGAAAGCTAGCACACCCTGCATCCTGACTGCCATCAGTTCATCATCCCCGAGTCTAGTGCTCTAGACATCTCTCCCCCAATTCTGATTGCTCAAGATGTAGCAGCAGACATTAGATCTTTTATTCCATAAGAGAATTTACTTTGAGGAAGCACAAGACTCCAGGTTAGCACATCACCATTAAGACATGAACTGTTCTCTACTGAAACCCTCTACAAACAATGAGCTGCAGGAAATAAGGAACCTCCTCTCTTCACCTCTTTAAGGTTGCACAGCCACTCCAGACAGAGGGACCCAGAACCAAGAAGAAATCTCTCTTTACCACCTGACTCTCCCCTGCACACCAGCCCAGAACTTGGCTTCAGTAACAGAGTATGCTCAGGTCATGGATGGCAAGTCCCAGGGCCCTGGTTGGCAACCAAAGAGTCACCACATAGGAGCAGCTGTGAGGCCCCTTACAGTCACCCATCCAAGGCTTCCCAGGGCCCTTGCATTTTAGTAGTTAGATCTCTGGAGAGATCATCAATGCCTAATTTTCAACAAAAAGAATCAACAACATAAGCAGAAGATGGACCCTGCAGCATTGTTTCCATACCAGCATAACATTCTACATCCTTTAATGTTGAACATTTAGGTTGTTTCCAATTTTCTACTTTCACCAGTTAGGTCACTACTAATAAAGTACTTTCAGTTTTTCAGACTGAGAGGTCTTAAACTCTTGCGATTTGTTCTTAGTATCATTTCATTTATACTCAAAGTATATGTTCCCCACATGGAAATGCAAAGTTCTAATGCATCATATATCTTAGTAATTTTCTGTGCACATTTGAAGAAGTAGTCTAAATTCATAATGTACTTTTTTTTTTTCTCAGTACTCGGGATTGAATCCAGAGCCTTTGCACTGACCTACATCTCCAGCCCTTTTAAAATTGTTTTTATTTTGAGACAGGGTCTCATTAAGTCATTAAATTGCCCAGGTGTGACTTGAAATTGTGATCCTCTTGCCTCAGGCTCCCAGAGTGCTGGGATTACAGGTGTGAGACATCATGCCCAGTTCATAATGTACTTTTAGAAGGGGCAATATAGGGCTGGAGATATAGTGCAGTGGCAGAGTGTTTGGCTAGCAAGTGTGAGGCCCCGAGTTCAAACTCCAGTACCTCAAAGCATGGGGCGGGAGCAGGGGATGAATATATCCAGGCAGAAATAAAAATGCACAAGCAGCTTTGTTTGCAGACCCAAGATTCCCAGGGCCCAGAGAGCTTGCTTTTTCTCCTTACCTCCCTGTTAGGTCCCATGGGGTGGATTCCATCAGCGATGCTACTGAGAAGCTGCCAGGTGTCCCCCCAGAGCCCCAGCACCCCTCCACCTGAAAGTATGCAACAGCTCTGCTTCTCCCTGGGCAACTGCACTAACAATCAATAGCAGGAACAGAACCAAATCCTTCCTGCAGTTTTTCTCATGAGAAATCCGCAAAATCATACTTGCCTGCTCTTGCTCCCTGGAGACTCAGGTAACAAGCCCAATATTGCAGGTCTGGAAAAAGTCAATGTGCACTGGAGGCTGAGAGAAGAGGATAAAGGTGAAAAGTCATAATGTGATCTAATTTGGACTAGCCAGTCCCAACACTTCTACAAGCTGTTCATAAACACTTTCTTTCAAATTGTTATTTTTACCAGTACGAGTTGGCAGTATAGAGTGATCACGTTCATCACGGAGAGCAGGTACACGCACATAACACATCTTTTTCTGTCTCCTTCCTCTTTCTCTCTCCTTCCTCCTTCCATCTTTTTCATTAACAGTTTTTAACAAAAGTTGGTTACCTTAGATATTTTCAGCATGAATCTGGTCTCCTCCACTACTAGCTGGTTGGTTTTGAGGTACAGTTTCCACATAAACAAAAATGGAAGAGTAGGGCTGACCCCACAGGATCCCAGGGTGGCCTAAATGAGCAACATGTGCCCAGTAAAAATTCCTGCTCTCGTCATCTATCGTGTCTTGGTCTGTTGCGTGCAGACCCCTTTTCATCTGTCTTCATTCTGCCCCTCGGATCGTTTATGAGACCTGAAGGTGGTGTCAGGTCAGCAGTAGGGATCGGTGACCTGCCCCAGGCAGGGAGGTGGCTTCTGCACTGCCTGCCTCCTGCGGGATCTGACCATGTCTCCTAAGTCCTGGCCTCCCGACCTCCACCACCCCTCGGACCATCCTGCTGTCTCCCTCCCCACGTTCACAACATGCCCACTGCCACCACTCCCAAACCTCTGCACCCTGAAAAAGAAAAGAAGCACTTGCATAGCGTTTGACTTATTGTCAGCAATTCAAATGTTAGTAAATTGGGGCAAGTATCAAAGAGCCTTTCAAAAGACTGCTAAAATCTGCTACCTTTATGCAAATGATTTGTAAGCGAAACTTTAAAACTGAAGAAGGAATTGGGTTGTGGGAGTTTTTACAATAGTAAACAGAAAATTAATTTTGAATTTTAAAAAAGCTAAGTGGACTTTTCCAGACACACGAGAAAACTTAAATTGACAACTGGGGTAGGGAGTTGGGAACGGATCCCACGGAATTTGGAAGGAACATCAGAGACTGACAAGTCAGCCCCAGAGGCTTTAACAGCATCCCACCCAATGCTGACGGTCAAGGTGACCGCCACCCTAGGGCTCCACCACAAGTGTCTGGGTTTGTGGAACCCCCAGCCTTTCTCCTCACCCACCCCTAGAGGCATAGTTCGCAAATTAAACATAGATGCCTGCATGCCAGAGGAAAAGGACCCACTACTCTCAAGGTCAAACTCGAATGTGTACAGTCCCCATCTTTGTTTTTCTTTTCCCCAATTCTAATTAGGTGGTGATCACCATTTGTCAGATGCCAGTAGAAAACTAGTGGAAAAGTTGGTCATAGATAGCAAGTTCCTGGCTGGTAACAGATGAGAAGGCAGAAGAAAGTGAAGGACAAAGGGGCACTTGAGGAAGGCAAAACAAAGTGAGGCTGAGTGAGGGAAGAACCGTGGATGGGCCCTTGAAGGGAAGACACGTGACAGTAATAACACGAGTCAGCATTTACAGAACACCTGCTGCCTGCTAAGAATTACCTGCAGACTACTGCATATATTAGGCCAACAACTCCAAAAGACGGTATTTCCATCCTGGTTTGCTGATCTGGAACCCGGGGCATGCACAAAGCAGATTGTTGAGACCCTGCAACCAGTGGTGGGGCCAGAATGCAAACCCACCAAGTGGGCTCGGAACCGAGCTCCTTCTCCCATCCCCACACACTGCACTGTCAGCTGCACCAGGCATCAGAAGAGCTACCCTAAAATGCATAGATAAGGTAGCACCACGGTTAGAGATCAGTTGCAACTAACTTGAAACAACATGTTTTCTATAATCCAGATTCTCAGCAGAAAATGTTCTCATGATCAGCAGAGAAATTGGATTTATTTTTGGATACTATTTCTGCAAATTAAAGGATAGACATAAGACTCTGTATGTGTTAAGCCAACACTCCTGAGACCAAGAAATCTCTGAAATAAGAGTTTATGGAACCATTATGGATGCTGGCCAGAGAAAGACCAGCTCTGAGGAAAAGTTCCCACAACCCCCCACAGCAAGGCTAGGTAGCAGCTGGAAACTGTCCACAGACAAGAGCTAAGAGCAGTTTTTTACAACAAAAATTTGGGAAAAGAACACATAACTAGTTTATATTGACCTTATATTGGCCTTAGCTAAGAGGGCGCAGTTGCCAGAAGTGGGAGTAACTTTGGGGTGGGAGGACGGTCAGTGAGGAGAAGTAGTTGTTGCCTCTTGGCTGCTTGGAGTTGAAAGCAGGACATGGTGGCGCCTAGAGGGTCACTATGGGGTAGGAGTTAAGTTTTTAAAATATATTCATGAACAAGAAAGTCTTTACCTCCATCTTTCTTCCTCTCCATCCTCCAACTCTTATGATTAAATTTAGGACACTTCAAAACTTTTCTCTTATCACATTGACTTAAAAAGGCCTCATGAAATATTAACTAACTCTACTAAAGGGTACTGACCACAACTTGGGAGGCCGAGGCAGGAGAAGATTTGGGAGTTCAAGGGCAGCCTGGAGTATATAACAAGACCTTGTCTCAAAAACACAGAACAGCCTAACATGGTGGTACTCACCTCTAACCCTCATACTTGAGAGGCAGAGGCAGGAGAATTGCTGAGAATTCAAGGTCAGGCTGGATTACATAGTGAGTTCATGGACAGCCCCAACTACATAGCAAGAACCCTGTCTCAAAAACAAAACAAAACAAAACCTAGAACGAAACAAAAACTGACGCTAACCAGCTGACAGTAAGGTAGAATCAAATTATGTCAAAGGGGAACTTGAAGTTAACCACACGTTAGATCATTTCATTTAGAGGAGGTAGAACACACACAGGTGTGATTCAAATCCCCCAGCACAATGTGAAATTGAGTATGTAATGGAGAAAGGTGTAAACATGCAAGGCGAGTGGTATCTGGTATTTACAGTTAGGATGCAGTTAGGAAACAGTCCCAGTGTGTGATGTAATAAAAAAAGAGGCATGCAGAGTTGGCCCAGCCAAAAGGGTGTCAAGAAGGGGAAAGAGGAACAATGAAGTTATTTTTCATCTGCTTAAATGAAGGCAGGGAAGAGCTGTTTGGGGGAAAGTGAGGGTATCATGAAAGATGGAGAAGATGTTCTGGAAAAGCCTCAGAATGAAAATAAAGAAGATGGATTTCAGTTTGTGATGAGTGGAGAATGGAAAGGTGACCTTCCTAATATTAAGCAGTGAACAAGAAGGGGGAAAAACCAGCAGGGAGAAGAGCTCATGAGAGGAAGTGAGAGGACCACGACTCTACTTCGTCTCAAGCCTGCAGAGGAAAAGTGGTGAGGGACACCACCAGGAGGAACTAAGCGGGGACAGGCAGGATGCGAGTGAGTTTGCCATGGGAATGACACGACTCCCACAAAGGAAAGAGGTTGGATAGAGCTGTGGACAGAGGGAGAACGTGAGACATGAGCGGAGTCCGAGAAACCAAAGACAGGAAGAAAAAGGGAATCTGAAGCACGAACTAAAGAATGAAGTAAACACAATCACACAAACACCAACATGCCGATCCTGAAGTAGCAGGTGGGGACATGTATGTCAGTGGCCTGAGCCCGGAGAGAGGAGACCCCTAATGCGCTACGGGGTGCTTCCTACACAGTCGGTTGTGGGGTTCTCCCGCCACAGGTTGTGGAGGAGCAGGCGAGACCTGAAATAGTAATGAGGGGTTCGCGCCCACCAATCAGAAAGGACAGCTGCTGAGACCCTCGCTCGCGTGGCCCCTGCTGTGCCAGGACCTCGGCAGTGGCGGCGGCCACCGAGGGAAGGACTTGGAAGGACCCAAGGCGGGAGGACTGTAGGATGGCAGATATTTAATCACACCAGGAAAGTACAGTAAAACGCTAAACTAGTGTGATAAGCAGAATCTATTATTAAAGCACGAAACGCAGACCTCCTTACTGTAAAGTTATCAAGAATACTAGCTTTCAACTTGTCTGGGCTTAACCCCAAATCGAGAAGCTTAGTCTGTGCCCAGCTGAGCCCACCACGAGCTGAGAAGAGCACGTGACCACCAGGCAGTGAGTCAGAGACCTCAGCCCACGTCCAGGACGGTATCTGGGCCAAGCCGGGAAGCGTTCTGGGTTTGCGGCAGAGCGGCTGGAATAGCGCTTTGGTAACTTCTGGAGAATTGCTGCTTCTGCTCACTGCGCATGCGCCGAGCCTCGGCGTTTTGGAGAATAATTGAAGATACAAGTCTTGGAGGGGAAAATCCTATTTATGAAATATAAGAATATTGACAACTTCCCCTCCCATTTTCTTCAATATGCAGTTTATATAGTACATACATTTCTTCTATATGGAGGGGAATTGTAAAGCAATCTTCATGAAAGTAATCTGGCTAAAAATAACCTTAAACTGATCTCCCAGAAGCCAAAGCCTGAGATCACCATGTGAGAATACAGCATCCAAATCTCCAATGCACTACCAAAAAGCAGAATCCATAGAGAGGAGATGCCCCTGCGGGCCCGTGCTGGTGGATTTACAGAGTGTGGGAACTGCCTCTGGGGTGGGGTGCTTTGCACTGGGAAGAAGTGACAGCTGGGGTAGACAATCCAGCCAGGCACTGGGTAACGGCGGAATATTCTGCTTTAGCACCTCTTGGGGAGGACATGACTTTGATCCTTCCAGTTCATTTCCAAAGAGAATCCAGAAGGAGCCTGGGAGTGATATCAGGCCCCCATCTAACGAACTGCCTGTCCCAGCCCAGTGCCTGGATTGTTGGGGCTCCTGGAAGCACATGGCAGCAGCCCTGCTGTGCTAACTCAGTCTGGCCTGCGGGAGGTTCTCAGCAAGGTGGGCTCCCTGGGAACTACTGCCCTCGCGCAGGGCGGCCTGCAGGTGGACAACCAACCCCCAGACAGCAAGCGCAGCCCAGCATGTGCAGGGGGAGCTGTGAGCTGCTGCCCTGCTCTGCTGCTGGGATGCAGTCCGGGGGAGGGGGCAGCTGCAGCTTCCATACTTCTCTCAGGGAAAGAAGAGGGCTCTTGAGAAACAGGGTTTTATTACAGTTGTGTGTGACACCCTCCACACACACCAACTACGAATCGAAAACACATGATGTTCAAAAGTCCTGGGTTTAATCCCTTGTACTGCAAAATTAATTAATTAATTAAAATATAAATAAAAGAAAGGCTGGAGGTTGAGAAATGTTACCAGAGAAGACTCAGTGACTGCACTTCTACAGCAAGAGTGGAAGAAAAGGTCTCAAAACCTGTGACGGATCCACTCCAATCATGGGGTTCAGTGGTGCCATGGGTTAGGACAGAAAGAAATGATGTTGGAGAAGGACAAGGAAAGAAATTTAGGTCTCTTTTCATGAAGGCACACAATGGCAAGAAATATTTTTAAATGTGTTAAAATAAACGCATCTAAGGGAAGGAAGAAGCCAAAGAAAGTTTTACACTGCAAATAGATTTCTGACAGTGCGGAAGTTTAAATGGAAGGCATGGATAGAGAAAACAGAGGTAGAAAAAATGCAAAGAACAATCGTCATAGCCAAGTGATGGATAAAAAGAGGGTCTGAGAAGCTTTGGGAGAAGTTGTGAATAGCAGGTTTTTACTCCAAAAAAAGAAAATGTTGCAAAGAATCACAGATACAAGGATGGAGAATTTTGGGGTAGCAGAAAATGTAGAAGTCTATAAATGTATAAGTGACCAAAACGGGGGTGGGGCATTTATAGAAAGGAGAAAAGGGAAGATACAAGTATGAAGCCCTGTGTTTGCCCTCGTACTCCAGAATTCCCCAGAACTGTTGGTTGTGCCCCCAGTGGCCAGCTCACCACTCTCAGGCAATATCGTTCGCCACCCCTGCCCCACGCACTTTGTTTAGGAACTCCAGCACGTGTTGGCCTGGTGGCAGGAAGGCAGGACACTTAGGGGTCAAGAGGAAGGAAGGAAGCATCTTCCCTCAGGTTTGCACCCCATTGCAGAGAGCAGGTTAGGAGAGGCAGAGACTAACTAGGGAGGGGTGCTGCTGTAATGTTTCGACCTCAGGAACAAATGGAAATAACAAGGAGAGTCCGGGAGCATCACTGGTACAAATTACTCACAGAAAGGGCAATTGCAGCCCTTTGCAGCTCTAGGGGAAAAGAGGTTTTCCTTTACTTTGTAACTGGCTTCACTTACTGGTCTTGTCCTCCCAGCCTGATAAAAAGTAGGGCTGATGTTTCCTTTTTCAGTTTGAGCTGATTTTTACTTTCAGTCCCAGTCAGGATTTTCTCTTTTGGTCTCCTGTTTGGGCTAAGGGAAAAGAAGACCATTATTCCACAAAATCCAGATTTTTCACCCTAATCTGGGCTGATCCAAATACCGTTCAGAGAATATAGTGCATGGTTGGAAGAAGGGAAGCTCGTTGCTCCTGGGAGGTCAAATATTTGAATACTGCAACATAGACAAATAGTAGGAAAATAGGTTATGGTCAAGGTTTATAGCTCATTTTGGGGGGAGTGTGTTGAGGATCAAACTCAGGCCTGTGCTTGCTAGGCAAGCGCTAAACCCCTACACCCACTGTAGTTCATTTCTTTCTTTCTTTTTTTTTTTTTTTGTTTTTTTTTTTGGTTTTGGTGTAGTTCATTTCTATACCAAGACTAAGCCCCATTCCCAGTCTTCAGATCCTGCAGAGCCAGACATGATTATATTAGGTAAATTACATAATCTGGCCTCCAGGTTTGTTTCTCAAGTCTTTTGGGTAATGTTAGAGATTCTAGAAAGATCTGTGGGAACCCAAGTGCATCATTCTAGGGCAGCATGTGACCACTTTGAGAGGTCTCTATGGCATCTGGAGCAGTTCTGTCACTATCTGCCACCTATCCTGTTCTGTGTACTTCCTGGACAAAGCTTCCTATGACTATGCGACATTACCAAGTTCTGCTAGTCTCTGATCCATGGCATGTAGGATTTTATTATTCTTTAGACTTTATGTAAAGTGTACCGTGAAGGAATGAAAAAGCATGGGAGATGGAGACAGTTCAAGATTCCTTTTGAGTAGTAATTATATTTGAATTCAGTTCAAGGTCTAATTTTTCTCATTTTTTTTCTTTTTGTGCTGCTGGGGATGGAACCCAGGGTCTCACACATGCTAGGCAAGTGCTGTACCACTGAGCTACACTCCCAGCCCCAAACCTTTCTCATTCTTGAGTCACATTATCTAAAGACTTCTTTTTCCAAAAAGAGAGGTTTGTAAGCCAAACAGATGGTAAATAGTATCAGGCTCTACCCTGTAGGCAAGATCACAGATCCCTATTTCATTTGCAGGTAACTGTCAACAGACTTTTGTGCTGCAAATCCAGTACCAGAGATTTAGGGGACATCAGTCATCTGCCTTTGGCCAAAATACTCCTAAAGAGCCACTAAGTGGTATTATAATATTTTGTACCTTTATCAAATATAATTCAGGACTGAGCAATGATGCTTTTAGTATAGAAATCATCAGGTAGATCTAAATCAAAATTACTTGGGCCTGAATCTATATGCTACTAAACTACATTCCCATCCCCTTTTTTATTTTTTATTTTGAGACAGGGTCTCACCAAGTCACTAGGCTGCCCACTCACTGGGCTGCTGCAGGCTGCTCTTGGCTCAGGTAGAAAGCTGGGTGGCAGCAACACACAGAAGACAGCACAGTGCCCGAGGGCTGTTTCCCTGCACCCTCCCAGAGGCGGGCATTTCTCCTGCCCTGCAGAACCCAGAATGACTTCCCCATGGGAAATTTCCTAACACTTCTTCTTGCCCCCCATCACAGGGAGTCTGTGCAGTCATGTTCTATGGTCTCCTGTGATCACACTTAGCAGGCTGCATTGTACTCACTTGTTTTCCCACTGATCTCCCTCCACAGACCATAAACCCCTTGGATTAGTCTGCTGTAGCTGCCATAACAAAACACCAGACTGGCCTAGGGACAGAAACTCTGTCTCTCACAGCAGTGGAGGGTAGAAATCCAAGATCAAGCCATTGATAGGGTTGGTTTCTTCTAAGGCTCAGTTTTTCCTTGGCTTGTCGGTGGCTGGCTGTTTTCTGTACATATCTGTGTCTTAATCTCTTCTTATATGGACACCATTAAGATTGGATTAGAGCCATTCCAATGACCTTATTTTAATTACCTCTTTGAAGGTCCAGTCACATTGTGCTATGAGTCATTTATACTCAGCACTCAGGACCATATATGGCATACAGCCAATTTTTTGGGTGTGGGGAAAGAAAGATGAGTAAGAACACAGGTGGGAGGAATGGTGCAGGGTCAGCAGCAAAGCAAAGGTGTGGAGGAGTGGGCCCGAAGCAAAGGTGTGGAGGAAGCAGAGAACTGAGCAAGGCCAAGTGCATCTTTGGAGTGCTGTGAAAAACGAAGTTGATGGCTAAGGCCAACCCCAGTTCTGAGAGCCCTGAGTGCCCGGGTGAGGGGTGAGGAATTTACTCCTGCAGGCCGCCTTCCCTGAGAGGCCACATGGGACATGGCATTTGAATGTTAGCAAAAATTTGGGCATTGAGAGCTTCATAGAGACGTGCAATTTTTATTAAGAATCGCAGAAAATTGTGAATGCGGAGGTAGCTCTTTCTGGTTTAGAGGTTGGTTTTTGTAATGATGTAACATAATGCAACAGGACCGCTGAGACCTCTTCGATTTAAAAGTTGAGCCCTTTTGTGACTTCAGTTTCTAGAAACTGTCCTTGTTTAGAGCCAGCAAGTGGCTCTCTCCTTTTGTTGTTTTGATTTTTTGTGGTGACCTAGTCGCCATCACACTGTGTCCATCTGCATTCGTCAAAGACTGTCTGATGGTAATTAAAAATAATTCAGAGAGATGTGAACAGGGTTTGGGATAACACAGGATTGACCTAGAGCTGCTGAAGCAAAAAGATTTCTAGCCTCAAGTAACTGAAGAGGTAGGAGTGGGGCCAGAGACTCCAGTACTTCAAATCCCTCTCCCAGTTTTCTCAGGCTGACTGGCTGAAGAAAACTCACATCCTGGGAAGCTACAGCCCTCATTTCTTCCAAAAGAGGAAACAGGACCCCTTCTCACCAAAACAGCTAGAGAATTCTAGGTAAACACTCTGACTGAGTTTTTTAACAACCCTGTCCCAAAAGATGTTTATAGTGGACCTGGGGAGAAGAAAACCCAACCAAAAAAGAGGTTGATAATCAAGGATGCTAAGACAATAAACGCCTCTTTGGGGGACTCAAACTGTTTTCATTCCAAGCATTTTGAGCCTGTGTTTGGCCCTGGTGGCCTTATGGCCTGAATTTTCCTGGATGGCCCTAGTTTCATTTAATGTAATTTTTTTCCAATAAAGAAAATTATTAAGTGCATAACTAGAAATGATTTTGTGACTGCACACCCACAACTTCATGAGAATGAACAAATTCACAAATCTGAAAGTCACAGGTCATATATCGTACCCTCGGTTTAGAAACCTAGCATATTGCACTATGTCAAAGCAACTAGAGAAATTAGCAGGAATCTCTAGATCCTCATTTGAGCTCTTGCATCTATCTTTTGAGCCACCTGAACTTGTGGTTCCTTATGACTTGATTCCTTGGGACCTTGGGTTCTGCTTGACTATCCAGGTCTGGGATACAGTTGACCTATCAACAGCCCGTGAAGAATGTGTTTGCTTAACAACTGAGAAATAACATTTTCCACATTAGACTCTATTTGAGGTATGGAGTTGCTGGCTGCCTGATAATCATCATTCCAACTTTCTCTAAATGAAACCCTTAGATTGGAAGGGAAGGAACTTGGAATTGTGTAAAGCATAATCACAATTCCCCCTCTTCTGGCCTCAGACTAAATATGAAGCCTTCAATCTACAGGTTCTCTCTAAGGGTCAGTGGCAGAGGGATAGCTGGAGGGAGGACAGTAAGGGCTGGAAACCGGTGAGGAGGTAAATGCATGTAAGAGAAAATCTACACCTGGGATTAGAAGGTGGCAGTGAGAGTTAAAAGGAAGAGATGAGTCTGAAAAACACTGTGCAAGAAGAATCCATCAAACCTGGTGACTAAATGGATATACAAGGAGAAGAAGAGGAGACACCAAAGACAGCTAACTGACTTCTAGTCAGCAACAGAGGCAGAGGAAGTGCTCCGCCATTTATAGAAAGGGGAAGTCGGGCAGCAGATCACAAGCCGACAATTACAGACACATGAAGATTGAAAGAGATGGAAACCCATCTTCAAGTGGTGGGAAACCCAGGGCCACTTTTAGTTTCTGTTCAGGAAGGGAAGTGCAGCCAGGGCAGAACCGGGGCCAGAGAGCAGACATGTCCCTGACCCCAGATCGACCCAACCCAATTGCTTCTCAGCCTTTTGGCTAAGATCAAGTGCAAAACCCGGCCCAGGGAGGGGTCAGTGTGCAAGAGGGGACACCCAGGTCAGTAACAAAAAGGACCCCCGGTTCTCTCACATATTCAGCGTGCTTTCAGGGCCATACTCGTGATGTGGCCCTGAAAATGCTGAGATTAATCAGTTGAAATACATCCTTTATTTTCTCTTTGAAAACTTAAAAAGTGCAGAATTTTTTAAATACACAAAAGTAGAGAATCATATAATGAACTCCCAAGGCTCCACCACCCGCTTGTTAAACCATCGCTTCGTTACACCCCAACCCCCACCTACTTCTCCTCATTATTATTTTAAAGCAAATTCCAGACATTGTTATTTGCATCATAAATATTTCAATATTAATTTCTTTTTTAAAAAGCCATTATGCCTTTTAGACAATTAACAATGATTTCTTATATTATCAATATCAAGTCAGGTTTAAATTTTTCTTTATTCATTCATTTATTTATTTAGAGACAGGGTCTCGCTGTGCAATTCAGGCTGGCCTTGAACTCACTATGTAGTCCAGCCTGGGCTCTAACTCAGGGCCATTCTCCTGCCTCAGCTTTCCAAGTGCTGGGATTACAGGTGTGCGTCAACACAGCCCGCTAAATTTTCATTTTTAAAAAAGTTTTCTTAAATTAGGAATCATATTGGGACCACAAACTGGGTTTGGTGGATAGGTTTTTAAATCTCAGTGGATTTCCTCCCTCTCCCTCCTGTTGTTTGCTACACTTTGATTTTCCCACACTCTGGATTTTGCTAGCTGCATTACCTCAATATACTTTATCATGCCCTATAAACTAGAAGCTGTGATCAGATTTTTATTTTCGATGTTCTGCAACTCGATGGCGGTGAAAGTGTTAGAAGGAGCTTAAGCAATGGACCGGAAGTAGCAGGAAACTGGGTGAGAGGCCAAGGTCCCTAGGGCGGACTCCTAGGGAAGGGTGACAGTTAAAGGACACGCAGAGACAGAGAAGCAGAGGAGAGGCGGAGGGCAGGCAAGGCGAGGCTGCGGTCCTCGTGGTCCCAGTGGTCCCAGTGGTCCCGGGCCAGCGCGGGGTCCCCTCCTCGAGTCCCCCGCACTCGGTCGCACAGGCGCGCAAGGGCGAGGGGAGGCGGCGTCCCTCCCCGACCTCACCTGCTGGGAAAACCAAAGAGCCGTCGCCTCTGCTCTCCAGGGGCTTCCAGCAGCCAGGCGAGAAAAGCAGGAAACCCGCCCTGGCTCCGGCGGTGCAGAAACGCCGACCAGCCTGAGCGTTGCAGGACGGGGGCAGCCTGGGGACAGGTCCGTCCATGCAGAGCAGTCTGGGCGACCCTCAGTCACATGGGCAGCCTGGGCTGGGAAGGTCGTCCCGGCCCTCACCACGCCCGCCCGTCGCCCGTCGTCCCTGCAGTCCCCTCGGCTGCCTTTGCAGTCCCACCCTCGCCCAGTCGCCTCCATCCCTGTGCCCCTGCTGGTGCCACTCTCTCTCAGGCCTGGGGCGGCCCTGGTGATAGCTGCTTCCCCGCCCTGCTCGGGCCTGCTCCTCTCCAGTGGCCCACCATGCTTGCTGCCAGTGAGGTTGTGTACAGCCCCCGTCATCCTGGACCGTCAGTGACAGAAGGCTTGAACTTTCTCAGCGAGCTGTGCTGTCACCGGACAGGGTCCCAGGGGTTTCCTGAAACTGAGATAAGGAACCTAAACCACCCTTCTTGGAGAATTAGTTTGCAGGTTCCCTGGTTCTGGTTGCAGAAAAAATAATTTTCAGGACTAGTCAGTCAGAGGCATGGGAAGAGTTTTTTAGGCAGGAATTAAAAGGTCCATACTTAAAGAAAGAGTGGGGTCAGAGAGAGACAGAGAGAGAGACTCATTAGCCTCTAAGAACAGGGAACATGGATGCTTTCCTCGAAGAGGGGGAAACCCTGGGATAAGGTGTCCACCCCCCAGAAGGGTACTGGGCCAGGTTACATGGAGGGGCCTAGTTTTGTTTTGTTTTCCAAGATGGATAATTTAAGCATTCTTTTAATTCTCTTAATCCATTCCTTTATCTTGGGATCTGGTTCCTGCTCTCTACTTTCTCAGTTAAGCCCACTTGTGGACTTCAGTATTCCTGTGGAGTTTTGGGTGTGATGTCTGGAAGGAAAGGAGCCTAAATTGAACGAGGGAATGCTGATACTGGTTGCCTTGGCTGACTTTGAGCCCCAGAAGTTGCAGTCTTCTCAAAAGTACAATTTTTTAGTTAGGATTCCCTTGTCTCCTCTCTACCTGCCCTTTATTTCTTTTATCCTACCCTAGCACCTGCCTGACAAAGCAGCAGGGTGCACCACCACAGAGACGCGCCGGTCTCAGGTGGGTAGATCAGGCCAGCCTGGCCACTTGTGACCGGCATGCCGGCAGTTCTTCAGCCTGCCTCAGAGTAACACTCTGTGCCTCGGAGAGTCCTTCGAAAGTCTCACCCTGAGAGTGTGGCTTCAGACAGAAATGCCCGTGAGGGCTTCTGAGCCCTAATAGAAAAGGTTCAGCCCTGCTCCCCTTCTCTAGCTGCCCAGGCACCCCAAAGGGTAAGCATGCTTCGGTTACTGCTTCAGCGCGACAGGGAAGGCCTGTGTTACAAGGGCGGCCCCGTGCCACTTGTTAGCACAAACTGTAGACTAGTGTAAAAGACATCACAGCCTCAACCTTGAAAAGTACAGCTTTTAGGAAATGGACCAAAGCGCAGTTAGGTTCAGACGGGGGCGGGGTGTGAGTGACTGGGGAGCTGCCCTGGGTATGTCTAGGTTGAACTGCAAGTGCAGAGCCCAGCATGAAGACCCTGGGTTTTACATGGCCAGCAGGCAGGAGATTCACTTCTGAGGATGACGAGGTTGAAAGTGATGAAAGTGGGACCGGCATCTTTTGTTGCTACTCCTGTCCCTCTAAGATAATACCAGTCTGTGCAGAGCAAATGAAGGCTTGAAAGGAATGGATGTGAGCAGCAAGAAAAAACAAACAGAATAAGACCTGTCCCAGGTCCCCAAACTCCTGACAGTGCAGCGCATGTCCTCACCTGAAGCCCCCAGCACACCACAACACCCCCCAAGGCACAGGACGGAGGTCGGGGGTGACGATGCAGCTGATTTTGAGATGCCCGGGTTGCTAGAGCTGAGCTGGAGTAGCCCAGTGACTGCAGCCCGTGGCCCTCAAATTTCCCACAAGCCACTCGGCCACCAGCTCTTAAAGGAGGAGCATGTCTCCACCACATCCAAATTCTTGTCTCCTGAGGAACTCTGCCAAGAAGTCTTACTGCCTAATAGAGGTATGTGAGGTATTTGTAAATACTCAAGCGTTTCTGGGATCCAAACTCTTGTCCCTGTGTAAAGGTTGCTACAGTCAGCCCTGATGAGCGGCTAGCCTTGTAATTCCCAGTGCAGGCCCAGGAGCCGCCAGGACCACCCTGTGATGGTCAGTGAGTCCGTCAGGCAGACTGGCTAATGGGGGCACTATGCGGAAGTCGTCTGCCTTGTACTTTTAAATAACCATCCATGGGAGCTGGGCATGGTGACACTGGCTGATAACCCCAACACTGGGAGGCTGAGCAGAAATGCGAGTTCAAGCCCAGCCCTGGCAACTTAGGAAGACCTTCTCCCACAATAAAAAATAAAAAAGGTTGGGGACGTAGCTCAGTGTGAAGGCCCTGGGTTCAATCCTCAGTTAAATGGATGAATGAAGGAAACTATCTATGGGACTAAAGCTGTAGCTCAGAGGTAGAGGACATGCTTAATACGCACCAGACCAGTCTTAGTTACTTTTCTCTCGTTGCTGAGACGAAATCCCCAACACCCAAAGTTCAGGGAAGAAAGGTTCATTTGGCTCACAGTTCCTAGAGGTTTCAGTCCACACTCAGCTGGATCGAAGGCAGGGTGGCCTGGCAGACAGGCTGAAGGCAGCAAGGCAAGCAAGGGGGTAAGCAAGCCTCTTTCTGTCCCTTATATCTTATCCAGGCTGCCCGGCCTTACGGTGGGCAGCACTCCCACTGTTAATCCTAGTATCACATCCTTGATCCCAGCAGAATTATTTCCAAACCAGTCAGTGGACTAATTTAGTAATCACACACTCTAGATCTAGCCACCTCTGAAAACACCCCACCTATGACCACATGAGGCTTTGGGGGGACACCTAGACACAAACCACAACACCCTGGTTCAGGTTCAGTATCCAACAACAATAAAATAAAATACCAATACAGAGCTAATGGATGCAAAGCTAGTTTGTTTTGTTATTTAAGGAGGGTAATGTTAGCTTCTACGTGATCTAGATATCACCAGTGTTTCTCTGTTAAATTTCTTTTTACTGCTTGCTGTTTTTCTAAAATTTTTTTCCTCTGACCTGGTCAAATAATAAACAAAAGGTGATTAGAAGGAGAAAGAATGGGAAAAAAATCATGGGACATATGTTTCACACCCACAAACCTGAGCAAAAGGATGAATGTGGCACAGAGGGGTTTCTGTTTTAACTGCAGTTGAGTTACACAGGCAAGAGCCATGAAAATGAATTATGGCTCCAGAAATTCTCTGCCCAGCTTGTAGTTGTTGATACATTTTAATCCTTATGTGTGACATTAACAGTTTTAGTGTATATTAATTATCTGCCATCTGGCCTACTTACTTCAAATACAGCTTCCAAATTCATGAATTTTTATATGGTTTGGCTTTGTTTGTATATATCTTTTTAATTTCATGATCCAAAGTGGAGAGAAACTCAGCACCCATTTTTAGAAATTCATTCTCTGAAGCTGAGCAATAAATATAGTTTGATCACCTGAAATCCTTAAGGTATCCAAGATGGAAAGTATTCAGACTTTAAAGTCAACAAGATTATAATAGATAAAATCTAATGACCTCACTTTCTCTGAAAGTGATGAAAATATGTATGTAAATAAAGTGTAGAAACTCATTTAGTGCTAAATGCCAGCATTAACTTATTTAATAGGCATGAACTCAATCTTCATGAGAATTCTAGGAGTTATCCCATTTTACAGATGAGAAAGTTGAGGCACAGAGAGATTAAATAACTTGCTAACAGTCAATCACTAAGAAGTAGAGGAGTCCATATATGAAACCAAGCTGCTTGGTACCAGAGTCATATTCTGGTTCTATATGCTATTATCTCTCTCTCCAAAAAAAGAAGCCTTCACCTAGGGACACAGAGGTACCCAACGTGCCTCACAAGAATGTGCCTGTCCCCAGGGACGTGAATAACTAAAATTGAAATTGGTTAAGTAACTTGCCGTAATTGGGTGGGTAGTGCTCACACCCTTAATCCTAGCGTGGCACCATGAGTTGGTCCCAGACCATGCAGCTGATCGATGGCTAGATAGGCCTCAAATTCATTATGTAACACTGAGAACACTTAAAACCGTTTTGAGGTATTAGTAAATAAAATTCTTAGAAAAAATTAATGTTTTTTAATTCAGCAAAAAATCTGAATCATCAACTATGTGGAAGCGCCGCCTTAAAGTGAACACCCTAAGAACCCACAGAGGGCAATGGCAGCACCGTGGCTCTGCGAGGACAGATGTCACCCTCAGGCATTTCAGACTAAAAATACCCGAGTATGCACGCACAGGTTCACAGGTCTAATGCTGCTGCAATGCTGTATGGCTGCAGGACTGATTTATGGTCGCTTGCTTACTCTGTCTCCCACTAGAATAGCAGCTCCATGAGGAGAGCCACCTCGTTTACGTTGTCTCCTGCTACAGAGCACTTCGTGGTACACAGCAGGCACTTGATACATGAATAGTACATGAGTAAGTTATTATGGCTTGCACCTAGATGTCCCCCCCACCCCGAAGCCTCACATGGTCATAGGTGGGGCTTTCTGGAGGTGGCTGTTTCCAAGGATCGAGAACATCATGCTGGGATTGATTCACGATGCCATGCTAGGATTAAGGGTGTGCGTGCACCCACCCTAAGGGCAGGGAGCCTGGCTAAAATATAAGGGGCAGAATGTCACTTGTGGCTGCTGTCTTTGCTTGTAGCTTGGTGCCTCCTGCCCACCGTGAATTGTTTCTCCTCTGCAATGCCCCTCTGCCATGCCGCCCTGCCTTGGAGCCAGCCGATTATAGACTGAAAACTACAACCTGTGAGCCAAAGGAAACCTCTCCTCCTTTAACTTTGGGTTTTGGGTGTTTTGTCTCAGCAACAAGACAAGTAACTGAGACGTAAGTGTATTTACTTTGTTGAGGCTATGTGCTTAGATAAGCTAGGAATGAGACCACAGACAACGAAGAGAGAGGGAGGATCTTGAGCAATTCTGCCAATTTGAAGAGAAAGAAAAGAAGAAAGAAAATCAAGAAAGTGGAGCATCAAGAAAGCTAAAAGTCAGGACACGGTGGCCAATGTTAGGAAATGCTTCAGAGAATCTTAAAAGAATGAGAATTGGGACGTCGGCGTGGTAGCACACACCTATAATCTCAGCAATTTGGGAGGCTGAAGCAGAAAGATTACAAATTCGAGGCCAGCCTGGACAACCTAACCTGTCTCAAAACAAGTAAAGATAAAAATTAGCAAGGCCCTGTCTCAAAATAACTAAAAATAAAAGGCTGGGATGTAGCTCAATAGTAGAGTGCTTCCCTAGGTCCCTAGGTCCACTGGAAAAAAAAAAAAAATTGGGCAGCTGCTGAGAAACTGGAGTGAACCCAATTTGCACAGGAATTAAGAAGTAATTAGGACACCAAGCAGGAAGTTTGGCAGTAAATGGAAGGGAAGACCTGACAGCTTTGAGCATTCGCTTGCAGAATCCGAGGCCATTGTTAATTCAATAGAAAAGTGTCTGCTTGTCATATTGTAGCTGTCTCGGTTGGAGGCCCTTCTCACTCACCCTTTGTCCTAAGAGAACAAAAAGGGCCTTGCATTTCCTCAGTGCCCAGGGATGCTTCTGAGGGCTTGGCCCCATTTTTTCCAACCCCAGTTCTTCCCATTGCTACTAGCTGTGTGGCTTAGGAAAAATTACTTAATTCCCTAAGTTTTCTCATTTGGAAAGTGAGGATCCAGCCAGCCACTGATAACCTGTGCCAGACGCTGACCAGTGGGGGACTCAGCATGACCAGCGTAGGCGGTTCTCGGTACAATCCCCGAACAGGAGGGTAACTGATCCTTTCAGGTTATGTCCTGACTATGCTTCCAGGCAGATGGGGCAGGGATGCCCTTTGCCCTTGATTCTCACTAAGTACAACTAAAATCCCTGCACACACCTATTCTTCCTAGTTACTGTGGTTTGTCCCTTAAAGATTTGTGTGCAGGAAGTATGGTGCCCACGGTGGTGGCTTTGGGGAGGGAGGGCCTGGTGGCCGGCAATCGGGTTCCTGGGACTCTACCCTCTGGATGAGTTAATGCTTCTCTCAGGAGCAGGCTGGTTTAGCTCATGTGGAGCAGGTTATGAAAGAGCCAGCCTGGTCTCTCCCCACTTTCTGGCTTCCTTTCTTGCCATGTGAGTTCTCCCGCTCACGTGCCCACCGTGATGCCATCTGCCACACTGTGGTGAGGCCAGGGGGCCTCACGGATGCTGCCCTTGTGACTCTCCAGCCACCAGACTCATAAACCAAGTAAACTACTTTTCTTCATACAGTGCCTAGCTGGCAGTATTTTGGTACAGCAACACCTAACAGACTAAGACACAGTACCAAAGGACCAGGAAAGGTCTAACAAAAGTCTTTTGGACAGTGACCACAGCTACAAGTGGGAACCAAGACTTCATCTCCAGCTGACAGTACAAAGGCTCCTACCCATGGTGTCAATGGAGTCCTTTCCCTGCTGGGTGGCTTTAGAGGAGACCAGGTGGCACGGGGACTTTGACCACTGCCCACACCACAGCCGGGTCACATTGGAAGCAGTCTCCAGGTGCCCTGCCTCTCTTGACCAAGGCAGCTGGCAGGAACTAGAAGCCCCTCCCCCTCCAGTGTCATCAGAGGCCCAGGGTAAAGCTGAATCTGTCCTCCTCTTCCTCCCGTGAGGCTGGCACTGTGGTCAGGAGCCAGCTAAAACAGAAGATGGGTTTAGGAAAGCAGGACCTTGTGTGGAGAAAACAGTCCTCACTGAGCAGCAGCTCTATCCACATTAAATGAATCTTGAAAATTAAATGAATAGTAATTTAGGAGGAACTAAACTATTAGCTTGCCTCACATTCTTTGGTTGAGGGCTGGGACCAGCATACCACTTCTCTCAGATATACGGCTTATATTTGAGCTAATCTGTCAGGTCAACCAAATCAAAATAAAAGCTTTTTTTTTTTTTGTTAAACTGGGTACAATGGTACACGGACTAATAACAAATATTTTAGCTAGGCATGGTGGTTTAATCCTTGTAATCCCAGTTTTTGGAGAGGCTGAAGCAGGAAGATCCCAAGTTTGAGTCTAGCCTGGGCAATTTAGCAAGAACCTGTCTCAAAATTAGAAAGGGCTTGAGAGGTAGCTCCATGTTCCCTGGGTTTAAAGCCTAGAAGTCAAAAAAAAAAAAAAAATCCTTTCTCCAGCGCAAGAGAATAAAAGCAAAACAGACAGTCAAGATAATTTAGAGCTGTGTAGTGTCATCTTTTGCTCTGGTATGTGGACTTGCAGTGTGCTTTACAAAGGCCTCTAATTTACCCTTTTCCTGTCTTCTGTTGGGTGGGAGAGAGAAGGAGACAGAGATAGAGACAAAGGGAGAGGGAATATGCTTTGTTTTTCTTGTTCTAGTAAAAGACAGTGAAAGCTACCAGACTGAAATTTGACTCTCTGGGCTCTACATTACCCTACTTTAGACAGAGTAATTAAAAAAAAAAAAACAAAAAAAAAACCAGACTTCTAAAAATGACCTAGAGAGTGAGTCCTCCTCAAAAAGCATTTTGTTGGGGCTGGGGATTTAGCTCAGTGATTAGAGTGCTTGCCTTGCAAGCACAAGGGCCTGAGTTCGATCCCTGGCACCACAAAAAAAAAAAAAAAAAAAAAAAAAGCATTTTGTTTCCAAAAGTATTTTTAGTAAAAGGAATTTAAAAGAACATTTCTTTAAAAAGCAACCCCCTCTAATTTATTAAAATATCTTTCGGATTCGAATACACATGGAAATTGAATATATGCTCAAGACAACTTTTCAAGTCTCATGGTCTTGGCCCCCCTGGGGAACCATCTGTGGATCTACACCTCATACCCTGCTGCAGACTAATTCTGTATGGACTTAAATGCAAGAGAATAAAAACATAAAAGTATTAAAAGAAATTGTAGGAAGAAAGTTTTTTACAATCTTGAAGTAGTCAATATATAGAACTAAACCAATGGATAAACAAGTCACTTTTAAATATATAAAAAGATGCTCAAACTCATCCATAATGGAGACAAATGAAACTGGCCTGAGCAGGGGCAGAGAAGGAACAAACGGCAAGTTGCACTCCACTCTGGAGCTCCCTATAAACGCCGCCAACAGCTGCATCAGCTTTCCAGGGAACAGCGCGTGGAGAACGGCGATGTGGTAACTACAGGAAAGGCCAACCTTGTAAGGCTGGCTGGAGCCCTTAAGTATGTCTGATCGTAACTGCAAAATAAAAGACAGAACACAATCCCAGTAAATTAAAAAAATTTTTTTTTTTGGGTGTTGGGGATCGAACTCAGGGCCTTGCAAAGCACTCTGACCACTGAGCTAAAAATCCCCAGCCCCTAGCAAACAAAATTATCAAGTAGGTTTTTCTAATGTATTTTTTTACATTGCATTGTGAAGCCACAATGCAGATTAAAAACAACACATCAAATACACCATTGTTGTATGTTATCTATGCCAAGGGAAAAACTGGAAGGGTGCACGCCAAAATGTTAATGGTGGTTATCTCTTTCCTGATGAAATGTGTGATTTTTAAAATAATTAGCCTCTACACCTTTGTGTTTTTTCCCCTAAGATTTCAGCAATGAGACATGTGAGTTGCTTGTGAAGAAAAAATACATTCATTATTTTAAAATAGGAAGGAGTATATTACATACTCCCCCAAAGCAAGACTTAAACAGATCTATTTCTAACAACCACACTGCGTAGCTTACTAGAATAGGAAGAGGTGGTGTCTTTACATTAAGTGAGAAATTTCTCAATTTATGAATCAAATTAGAAAATTAGCATTATATAAAACTGCAGCAGAAAGAAAAATATGTAGAATAATGAGCTTCTAAAAACATCAATACTGGATTCCTAAAGAATCCTTGTAGCACCCATAAAAGAGATCTTGTGGTTTTGAAAGCTCTTGAACTTGTTCACTGAGGAATTCATTATGTAGGGCTGTGTTTAAACACACAGGATATTATTATATAACTAAGCAGCTGGGAAGATTAATTGTAATTAAAAATAAAAAACACAGTACACCAAGGCAAGACTGTTTAATGAGAAAAGGGTGACTCAAAGGAAAACAGTATTCATGCAGGGCAATAAAAAGTCAACCCACAGACTTGCCAAATAACAACAAGGACATTCTCTCTTGTATCTGATTCAAAAGGCTTTACTGATCCAAATACACAATTATACTTGAAATAATTTAAATAATATCCATGAGTACATACACAAATACATGTTGTGGGCCATCTGAGAAGAGGTACTTATCTCTTGCCATTCTTAAAATCCAAACAGCTTAACGTGATCTACGATTTATCTTTCCAGTCTCACTTTTCCATCCTTGTGTCCTGCTTCCCGATTGTACCTAACAGCTTAGTTTCCTGAATGCCACATGCATTGCCCAGCTGTCACACCTCAGACACACACTACCAGTTCATCCTTTGCCTCTTAGTCTCAACCCCAATGATCATATTCTGAGAGCAATACCCCCATCATACTATGGCACATTCATTCAGACCGCCAAGATTTTTGCAGCACCATCAGGATCTATGGTAAGTTCTGGGGATTCCGTCATCAAGGAAACTTGGATGAGTGTGGGAGAAAGGTATAAACAGTAATTAAAATACAGTAGCATTTTGGGAGAAAACGTGGCTGTACTTCCTGAAGCCAGACTCAAGCTGCACCTCACTTGCTATTAACCCACCATCCAACAATTCTCTCTAGCCACCGCTGGCCCACTCAGGTGTTTACAGAGTAAGGGATGTGAAAGGCTGAATCAGGCTGGGTGTGAGGGAAGAGTTCACACTGGACCAGCTGCCAGTGGAGAGAACACATCCTGTCTAAAAGCATTCAGCTTCTTCTTTTCAAATGCCATGTCTGAAAATAAAATATGCCTGCAGGCCTAATTTGGTTCCAGCTGTCAGTTTATGAGTTATGTATGAAATTGTTAATAATACTTGTTATTACTATATGTAGGTCATTATTCTATTCTATACTAGTTATTACTATATGTAGGCCATTATTCTAACTACTTTCCATGTATTGACACATTTGTTCATCACAAGCATTGAGGCTGACATGATTTTGTGTATTTTACAAACTTGCTGATGTTACATGGTGGTTGGGAAGGCAGAGTTGGTAATGGAAGCAGGCGATCAATCTCCTGCAGAATGCACACTCTTAAAGGCAGTGTTTTATATCACTATACACTATTGCCCTGCCTCTAAACTCTTAAATTTCTTTTTGGCTTATACTAAAGAATGTCGCATATATAATAATCTATTATGCTATTACTCCTTTTTGCTGTTGAACACTCTTTTTAACTGGTATGTACAATGGAAAAATTCAATTCCACCTGTCTACCTATTCACTGTTCTATAATCATGTTCCCTGTCTACCATTTTTCTCATTCACAGGATCCTATTTTTTAAGAAGTAATTTTGCGGTTACCCAAGAAATGCATGTTCACTTGAAGGAAAGAGTAGGTAGAGTGTCCGCATTACTTTAACGTATTCATCCCCCATGTCCTCTCCCCTCCTTCTGACCCATTTCCAATACCCTTCCCAGGTCTGGGTGTGTATGGCTTCTTGCTCTGTTCCCCATACAGGAACAAACAGTAGGACAATGTTTTGTTTTATCCTCAATAACCATCTGCATAATGTTTACAACTCTGTGGATCTTGCTGGACAAGCAATTAGACCAGCATCTTCAGAAAAATCCAATTTGTATGACCTAAAATAAATGCAAGGGCAAATAAGGATTTGCTGAAATGGGTAAAACATAAACTCCCAAGTCTTTGATCTTAATTCACAGTGTTTCACTAGACCAGAGGATGTGGCCGCTTTTTATTCACAAGCTTCCCTAAGAACACTGGACATTACATTCTGTTCTTTTTAAAGCCACACAAATCAGAGTCTCAACACAGGCCAGCCCTGCCGCCTCTTCGCCTTTGTATACTCTGCTCCTTTGGCCAGGACCTCCCCACGGAGGAACGTCCACACTCTCTCCAAGCCCTGGCTCCTACCCAGCCTTCCCGACACACTCACAGGCCACCTCCTCTGGGAACCCTCTGTGACCTCGAGGCAGTGAGGAGCCCCTCCTGGGTATACCCAGTAACCAACACTTGAGACCTATTTCAACTGCCTATTTCTCTCTCACCTAATTTGTGCCTGGAATTTATGTAGTAATTGTTTTTTTAACCTAATCTGTACCTGAAATTTATGCAGTAATACTTATTTCTGAAAAAAGTCATGTCCTTGAACTTTTACATTTGGCAGTTTATTTTACAAGTCTCAAGAATGGCAAAAATAATGGGCTTTGGGCTTTGGCATTAAACTGCTGTGGGTTTGGCATCTAGCACTCATACTAATAGCTTTGTGACTTTGAATTCAGTATCTCTGAGACAGTCTCATCAGTTGGAAGATAAAAGACTTTGAGGATAAAGCACAGAAGTGCAAAATACACCACCTGTCCAAACTCACATTCACTAGGCATTATCTACTATTATGTTTCTCAACAATTATTTAATTTCATCAAAAGGAAAGACAGAAAGAATACTGCCAATGATTAAGAACCACCCATGCTAGGCATGGTAGCACACACCCATAATCCCAGCTACTCGGGAGCTGAGGCAGGAGGATAGCAAGTGCAATGCCAACCCAGGCAACCTAGTGAGACCATGTCTCAAAATGAAATTTAAAAGGCTAAGCCCATGATGAATGTAATTATTATGCATCACAAGCATATACTACTAAAAAATTACCAAAATGGGGGTGGTGGCGGCTGGGGATGTAACTCACTGTTAGTGTACGTGCCTAAAAGGCAAACAAACGTTCCATAACTTACTTCTTAATGACAGGCAATTTTACCTACATTTAGATTGACCTGTATTTTATGCTTAATATTTGTCATTGGTTGCTTGCTACCTATTCAGTATCAAGATGCATCTAAAACAGTTTTAAATTTTATCTAATACATTTAAAATACTAATAAAAACCTAGAGATTTGAGAAAAAAAAATGTTGGCACCATCTTAGGCAGTATTCTATGGCAGAAAATTAATAGTATGGCAAATGCCATTGACTAAGACTTCATTCTTTCTCTAGATTGGTAAATTTAGTTCATACAAATCTCTAAGCCATCAAATCTAAAATGGCTTAGAAAGTATTTTGAAATTACTTACTTAATATTAAGTTGGGATCTGAGCCAGTAAAGAATTCAGTAATCCAGCTGAGTGTTTAAACCCTTCTGTTTTAAGACCCTGAGACAGGAACCAAGATATTTAGTAAATGATTGCTGTCAAATTTAACCTGGGAAACCGACAGACAATGCTAACAAAGACTCTCTGTAGTGAACTCTTCCACCCTGGTTCACTTAGAATCCCAAGAGCAGACATGCCCCATTTCCTTGCACTTGCCTTTGAAAATAAGCTACAAGGTTCTCTAAAGCCACAGAATTAAACAAGAGGACGTTCTTTCAACATCAACATCAACTGAAAGTATGCTAATATTCACAACCACATTGTACACTTGTTCAGTTAAACACTTATTAATTTCTACTTGCTCTACATCAGCAGCCTGTTCTGGGTACTAAGGGATGACATGATGAATTACAATGTGTTCTTGCCTTTGAAAAGCTTTCAGTTTGAATTTGCAAAAAGGTAATATTTTAAGTCATTTATGAACTCACAGCTTAAGTAGGCACTAATTCATACCTGAAACCAATGACTCCAGAGAAATGGGAAAAATACACTGGAGATGTTAGGGTAGGAGAAAAGACCACTAAAAATGCAGAAAAAAAGGAAACTGTGGCATAATCTTGGCCTTAAGGTGAAACTTGTGCACATTCAAAATTTACCAATTACTATCAATGTAAATAATTTAAATTTTCCCAGTTGCTATCCATTTTATAATTTAAAATTTCAATTACCAAAAGATTGCCTCATGGGGTTTTTAAGATGATCAAGTGAGTAATACACACACATATCATATGTATATCACAGTGCTTATCACTGGGAAGTTCAATGTATTCTACTTTTCCAAAATATATACTCCCTTAAGGATGATGGATACAATATTGCTAATAAAATTTATAATACATACACACATTTTGTCAGTGCAATTTTGTTCATGATCATGAAAATGCTGCACAACAGACTGAAGCAGTGGGACTAACAAAAAAGCAAAAGCTTTCAGATGAGCCAGACCTAAAATCAAATTAGGACTCAGGCTCTTACTAGCAGTTACCTTACCTCATTTGAGCGTCATGGCTAAATTTTCACACAAGGTTGTAAAGATGAAAAGTTAGGCTATGAGGCCCTCAATGCAGTGACTGATACTCCTAACAGGCTAAGTTAGTTCCTTACAATTCCTACATAAATGCATTTTCTAGCTATACCGAACACAAAACTTTTGGCTATAAACTCCAGGGCTAACTCAGCCTGCTTTCCCTTTTCCCTCCCCAAGGGGAAGTGAGGGAGAGAGGATGACAATCCCTCTCCCTCCCAGGGCCTCTGAACTCCCAGAGATGGCAAGGCAGCCCACTTGGGCTCGTGGTACCTGGGGGCAGTCTCAGGAGGGTCTCCAGCCCACAGCACATCCACGCCTTTTCAGTGAGCTGCCAGCACCCACCCACCTTTCCTCTCCTCCTTCAGGGAGCAGACACAGGGCCTGCTGTTCCTAAACAAGAACCCTAACTAGCATATTTCTGTAAAACAAATAAATTGAAAGTAAATTAATATCAGTACCAGTAAATTATTTTAGTATCTTTTTCTCCATGACTGAATATATAAAGATAAGGGAAGTAATGTATTCTTCTGCTGTAAAGATGGGTGAAATATATCAAAATCCACTCGTTGTATTTTCTTTAAATAATCCTCTAGGGAAACCTGAAAAAAGAGAGTAACAGTTACTACATCATAAAATGGCCAGATCAAACAAACTAAAGAAAAAGTACCACATTAAGGCTATTTTGGTTTCCTGAGATGGTATTCTCCATAGTGAGAATTTGAATGAGATTCAAAAAAGGAGAGGGGGGGCTGGGGATTTGGCTCAGTGGTTAGAGTGCTTGCCTAGCAAGTACAAGGCCCTGAGTTCAATCACCAGCACCAAAAAAAAAAGGAGAGAGAAAATAAAGAAACCTCCTCCCAAAAAGTTTCATTTAGACCAATAGAGTATCACAAAGCTACTACTAGAAATACCAAGCCTCTTCTATTCATGCTGTGTGATATTCTGGCCAAGACGTAAGGTCTCCTAACTACAGAGTCTGTGCAATGAGAACAAGATGTTTCAGCAGCGGTGTTCCCAGTGGCGCAGCACGTGATTAGTATATGTGAGGACCCTGGATTCAATCCCCAGCACCAAAAAAAAAAAAAAAAAAAAAGACATTTTAATCATGGAAAAGAAAACATAAAAAACATTTTTCCCACCACAAAAGCAGTGTTCCATGAGGGAGTTCAAGTCGTCTTTTTAAAAATTATTTTGTGAAAAGTTTAATAGGTCTGTATGTTCTTTCTAGAAAACATTATTTCTAACCAGGGAGAATAATCACAGGTCTCTATAAATGTCACCCCATAAAATGTGACAAAGTTTTTACAGGGTAGAGGCAAGATGGAAAACACCATAGTACTGGGGTTTTTTTCAGTTTTCTATAATTTTTTATGAATTTGTACATTTTTATTTTAATAGCTTTTTTATTAAACAGGAAAGTCATTTTGTTTTGCACGCTGCGATCGATTCTGAGGTGCCATTCCCGTCTCAGCCCGCATGCACAGCGCCCCCTAGAGTTCTGCAGCACAGACCCTGGGCAATCGCCGATGGGTTGAGGACCGCAGCTTCTTTACAGACAGAAAGAAAACAAAAGTATTGTACTTTCTTACAGATTCTTAAAATACATTTACAGGCATATGAGCATACACAAAAACAAAGGCAGTACCTATTTTCCAAATCTTAATTGCATGTGTATGTACAACAGGAAATGCAGTATATGGAAATGCACAGCTACTTTGTTTCATATTAGCAAATATTCTTGGCCACAACCCAGGAATTCTACAACAACAACCACAAAAAAAACTGTTCATAAAATAAAACATACTGCGGTGAAATGAAGGTACTACAGCTAGGTACAATACGGAAAAATCTTAGAAACATTAAGACTATGTGTCCTAGAAGACATAACTAGAAAATGATTACAGTTTATATATTTTGGAAGATGGCTCCCGAAACTGGCTACACATCAGAATTGCATGGAAACTTTTTTTTTAAACCTGGAAAACTTTTTAAAATCACAGATTCTCCTAGGAATGCCTCCTTCCTCAACCCCAAGAACCTTACTGAGTAAGAAGACATGAAGAATCTATGATTTTAAAAGACCTCTAGGCTATTCTAGTGCAGCCAGCTCAGCACAGGTCTGTGATACACCTTCTGGAGCCCATGCTACAAAACAGTGAGGTCATTATGGGGAAGAAAACTAAGAGAACAGGAAGAAATACTTTTTTGGCTCTAAATAGCCTAACAATCCTAAGAGGTACTTTCTCCTTTTATCCCTATCTTACCTATAGGGAAACTGAGAGTCCTATGGCAAGTAAGAGGCAAAGCAGACTCAACCTACTACAATCTGGCTGCAGAGACACCGCAATGACAACTCCGCTCACCAACCTCCGGTAAACACACATGTGACCATCACCAAAAGTATCATGTAACTAATAAAGCCCACCTTAAGGGACAGAAATAAAATCAAAGACTCCAAATGAAAGAACTGCCTAGGGACTTCATAAAATCTAAAAAAAGATTATACACATCTGCTTCACTAATTACACAGCCTTCTCTGCTAAAGTACTTACTGTCTGAAGAAAGGCAGGAAATGCTTTCACAGGAACACTTTTGTGAAAGGACCTAGCCTAAAAAGGAAAAGAAAAGGAAACTGGTTTGAAATGTTTCAGCAAATAAACATTCTCCCTCTGAAAGTGAACACAAAGCAACACCAGCAGTTGATCAGTATGATTACAGCCTCTCTCAAAAGTAAGAAAATAGTTCATCTTCTGCTGGTTAAGATTAGTTTCCAAAGCCTGATGCACTCAGGAGAAAGTCAACTACTGTGCTACATTAAAAATTCCATTCTTTCTTATGGATGGGCTTTGGCATTTTCCAACCACCTTCCAACTTCTCATAATAACCCTGTACTAAGGGGTAAGTGAAGAGATAATTGCATTAACAAGTCCTGGTGCCACCCAAGCTGAGACTGGTGTGACCTATTTAGATGATCGAAAACTCCTCCCCAGAGATCTTCCTGCCTCACTTTATTAGTTCATTAGTTCATTAGTAATGTCCTCACTTTATTAGTTCATTTTTACTTTCTTTAACTCCTTGGCAGATCAGGTCTCAATTATTCATCCTGGAATTCAAAGACCCTCCTCTAATCTCATCCACCCCACCCAACTCCCTACTACTCTGGACTATGAACACCTGTGCACTCTGGCTGATGCCCACCACCCCAAATTTGCCAGGCCCACTCTTGTACCGCATCCGTGCATCACCCCTTCTATGGGAGAGTACATGAGCACTGCCTCTACCTCCTGACTCACTGCATTCTGGTTTTACCCCCAAAAAAACTACTAAAACTACTCTAAGCTCCTCCATAATTTACTAGTTATCACAGTCATTTCTTCTCTTCAATCTCTCTGGAGCACGTAAAACTTCAATATCCCCTTCCTGCCTTGGTTTTTAAAATACTAACTGTTTCCATTTCCTGCCTCCTAAGAAATAGCCCTTTCTCTTTGTACTGATAATGGAGGTCAGCACCCAGGTTCCATCACTGTCTGGAGGCATGTCTCCTTGAGCGAGGAGGCGCTCCCCCCACACTCAGAGCGTTAACCAGAGCCCTTTGTGTGCATGACTCCCAAATTCACTCTCTCCAGGCCTGACCTCCTTCTGAATCACAATCCTTTATTCCTCAGAAGCCCATCTTGCTCAATGCCCTCAAATTCAAGTATGGTACGTCCAGCAGCCAGTCCAAAGTCTAAAGATCAGCATCAACCACAACACTTCACCATCATCATCTGAATTCTTTGTGCAATCTTTGACTTTCCCTCTTCCTGATTTATCACAATCCAGCTGGTTATCAAGTCTTGTTGATTCTGCTTAGCTGTGTGCATAAACGTACATAAACATACCTAGTCTCTCTAAATCACACTATCTCCCTCTCCTAAGCTGCCCTCAAACTCTTGTTTCAACAGTGCTGGCAGCTTCCTGCTATGCAACACTTATGTTGCCTATACACCTGTAACCCTTGCACTCAGGAGGCTGAAGCAGGAGGACTGCTGAGTTCAAGGCCAGCCTGAGTGAGTTTAAGGCCGGTGTAGAATATATAGAGAGACCCTGTCTCAAAAACACTAATTTAGCAATAAGGAGACTACTGACTAGTGACTACTGTATTAGAGCAGGCAGAACACAGTCAATGAAAGTAAGATGAGCAGTGCCAGCATGGGAAGGGCTTGGAGGTGACAAGTGCAGACCACATACTCAACCAGTTTCACTGGGAGAGAAAAAGAAGAAACGGGAGGGTCCCCAGGCTGCCTGTAAACACCGGAGGCAGTAGCAACAAGCCAGAAGAACAAGGGGCAAGCTCACAGAGAGGCAGCTGAAGGCACCAGTGAGGACACAAGGACGAGCAGCCCCGGAGAGGAGGACAGTGTGCCGAGCGGAGGAACCCGCCTGGGGAAGCCCAGCTTGGCAGCCCTGCAGCAAGGGCGTGCACCTGCTTGGGGAGGGAAGAGGACAGGTTTAAAGTGGCAAAAGTTTACAACAGTCCCTGAATACACCTGGATATCCAATGACAGAGGGAGTAGAGACTGCCAAGGTTAGAATACTATAACCACAGTAAAGGAACGGCCACATCTAGAAATGGTAATTTCCTAAATGACTGGGCAAAAAGAGGCTACTTACATGTTTTAAGTGCAAGTGTGCCTGGCTAGCAATATCATATATCACATCTCGCACATTTTTATTTTGGTTCCTCCTTAGAAAGTCCTCTTGTGAAACACTGTGCTGTGTGGGGAAAATACACACTATGTTAAGACTCCATAAGCACACTTAAAATTAACACAGCTCAAGAAAACAGGTACAGACAGAACAATATGCTGGGTGTGGTGGTGCACACCTGTAATCCCAGCACTTGGGAGGCTGAGGCAGGAGGATCACAAGTTCAAGGCCAGTATGGGCTACACAGTGAGTTGAATGACAGCCTGAACTACATAGAGAGACCCTGTCTCAAAAAATAAACAAACAAAAAAGATAGAACAGTATGTACAGTGCAATGCCTGAACATGTATGTGTGTGTGTATGTGTACAGAGAGGGAAAGAAAGAGCCACATATACACACCTGGAACATGCAACAAGATGTTACACAGTTATAGGAAAACAAAAATACAAAAACAAGGAAACAAACACACAAAAGTTTAAAGAATCTCATACAGAAAGCTAAAGTTCTGAAAAAGAAGATTTTAAACCAGATGTGGTGGCACATGGCTGTAATCCCAGCACACTGGGAGACTGAGGCTGCAGGACTACAAGCTCATGCCCAGCCTGGGCTAAATTTAGCAACTTAACTCAAAATGGGGCTTGCAGTGGGCTGCAGATGTAGCTCAATGCAAAGGCCTTAGAGCAGCCCCCAGTGGAATACTTTCTCCAATAAAACCAGAATGGGCTCAGGCGAACCCCAGCGGTCATGGCTGAGAGTGCTGGGAGAGAGTAAGACAGCAACGTGAGCTGCTCCAGATGGCCTCTCCTGGCTCTTCATACTCATAGCACCTCCAGAGACCCAACATGCCTGACACAGTATTTTTTTTTCAGTACTATGGATCAAACCCACACAGCGCTCTACTATGGATCAAACCCACACAGCGCTCTACTATGGAGCTACATCCCCAGCTCTTTTTATTTCTTATTTTTGGACAGTCTTGCTAAATTGCCCAGGACAGCCCCAAATTTGTGGTCCTGCCTCAGCTTCCCAGTATCTGAGATCACAAATGTGTACCATTACATCAGGCCCTGACAGATAAAATTCTGACTGGATAACTACTACAAAAGGAGGAAGAACACTGGCAGGAAGCAGTAAACATTCCTTGCAAAGCAGTTACTGGAAGACCCTAAGCGAAGAACCAAGAAGAAACTTCCTCCCCAGATTGCTGGGGTGAATTCTGAGAAGGTACGAACTGCAGCCTTACCAGCATACAGATGTCCATGGGGAGGAACACTTTTCTTCTGCTACCATGATAGGGTGTCGCTCTCAGGCAGGTGACAATGCCGTGTGCTTTTCCGATGTGACTTGCAGCATGATCTGCATGGAGATCCTTTATGCCTACAGTTCAGAAATTAGACAGGGCTGCTCTATTCTGAGTACATAGCAAATCGACAGAGCATAAAAAATTCACCTAAAGACACAAAAGTAGGTGTTTATCTCATGTCTTATTGCTGAAAAACAGGATTTATGTGGGAAAAACTGGGCTCCAGGTAAAGGTGATCATTTTCCTACTAGCAAGTATCTGAATCTGAACTTTAAAAAAGCTTTCCTCAAATATGAGCACACTGAGAACACACTTAGAATTTTAATCAGCTATCATGGAAATTAATTACAAGTCTTCCATTTCTTCTCCACTGTACACTTTCCACATGAGCTCACTACAGGCACAAACATCTGCTCTTTGCTTCCTCTTTTCATTATGATGGCAAAGTGATGGCAAACGTGTCCCCAGAGGTGCAGGGAAAAGAGTCCACGGAAATCCAATAGGGACTTGTAGTATTCTTGAGACATACTACCTTCTTTAAATGAGGTGGTACTGTCCTTGTCCCAGGCATTTTCATTAAAGTAAGATGTCATCAACTTGGAACAAAGTCAGAGGAGGAAAATTCCCATCTAACTTTTTTCTCCAGTACTGAGGATTGAACCCATGGACAGGCTACCACTGAGCCATGTCTTTTTTATTCTTTATATTGAGACAAGATCTTGCTAAGTTGCCCGGGTAGGACTCAAATTTGTGATTTTGCTGCCTCAGCTTCCTGAGTGGCTGGAACGAAAGCTATGCACCACTGCTCTCAGCTAAAATGTTTTTAAAACAGGTTCAGAGAAAAAAATCTCATAAAAACTATTGTAAATGCAGTTTTATTTTTTCTACTTTTTTTTCTTTTACATGTAGAAATGTTACTGACAGAAAAGGAAGCGTTAGGGTATGAGTCTTTCAAATTATAAGAGATGCTATAGTAAAAAAAAAAGTAAAACTATCTGCAATTATCAGATTATTTACTAGTGCTTTCCCACAAACTACCTCAAGTACTTTTGTGAGGGCCTGAGTATCTGGAATGTCTGCACTCCAAAGATAGACAGATAGATAGATAGATAGATGGATGAATGCACGAATGTACACACACACACACACACACACACACACACACACACACAAAATTCTTCTTCTAACTTCTTTTTAAAGTGTTTCTTTATATATAGTACAAAGGAAAATTTCAGTGCTAACCTGTGTAGACTGTCAAAATTAGAAGTGAAATCTGAAAGGTATTTTATTTGAGAAGTATGAACTAGAAAAACAACCTACCCAATATTTCCAGTGTTAAATACAGAAGAGAGCTCTGTGTGTTTTCAGCATAATTTTCAAGTTCCTGGATATTTCGATATGCTTTGTCATCCAAATTTTTTTCCTACAGTCAAAAAAAAATACAAATAAAGTCTGTTGAACTATTTTTTCCCTAAAGAACTAAATAAGAATAAAAATATCAGCCAAGCATGGTGGTACATCCCTGTAATCCTGGCATTCAGGAGGCCGAGGCAGGAAAATTACGAGTTTTGAGGTCGGCCTTGCCTGCATAGTAAGCTCAAGGCCAACCTGAACTGTATGAGACCCTGCCTCAACCCTCCCATCCAGAAAAATCACTTATCATATTTGTTTATTACACCATAAAATAAGATTAAAATAACATTAAAACTGGTTATGATGGCACACACCTCTAATGCTAGTACTCTGAGAGGTTGAGGCAAGAGGATTGCCAAGTTCAAACCCAGCCTACTCAACCTAGTGAGACCTGTCTCAAAATAAAAAATAAAAAGGCTGGGGATATAGCTATGTAGCTCAGGTGAAGGTCCTGGGTTCATTCCCTTGTATTGAAGGGAAAAAAAAGATAAACAAGTGAGGCCAGGCCACAGAGTAATTAATAGGCCTGACTAAACTCAATTCTAAGAATTAAGTACACCATTCCATTTGCTAGAATTGTCAGACTTTCCTCATTCCCTCTACTATTTCCAGTGAACCTAAAGGTATGTGAATCATTACTCAAGTATTTAACAATACTATGGAATTGTAAGTAATTTTTTAAGCTATGATATAATACTGTGGCTATGTTTCTGAGAAGTCTTTATCGTCCTAAGACACATGCATCTGTAGGTTTTACTTCAAGATAGTTCAGTGGGGGTTAGTGAGGAAGAGTTAGGATATACATGAAACAAGACTAGACGTATTTTGATACCTATTAAAGCAGGGTGACAGATACACGAAAGTATATTATTCTCCCTACTTGTATACAAGTAAGAAAATTCCCATCTAAAAAACTGGAACTATTCAGGCATGGTAGCACATGCTTGTAATTCCAGTACTCTAGAATACTGAGGCAGGAGGATCTAAGTTTTGGGTTTTTTTTTTGGTGTTTTTTTTTTTTTTTTGGTGGTGCCGGGGATTGAACTCAGGGCCTTGTGCTTGCAAGGCAAGCAATCTAATCACTGAGCTAAATCCCCAGCCCAGCAGGATCTAAGTTCAAGCCCAAACTGGGAAACTCAATAAGACCCTGTCTCAAAATAAATAAATAAATAGGGGTCTAATTTTTGTTGAGTTCTTCATCTACATATCAGTCCTTTATCCAAGGAAAAACTGGCAGAAATTTTTCCCATTCTGTAGATATCTCTTCACTCATTTCTTTTGCTGTAAAGAAGCTTTTTATCTGATAAAATCTCTTTTGTGGATCTTTGCCCATGCTGATATCTTAAGAGTTTTATCTATTATATTTTCCAGCAGATTGTTTCTGATTTTTTTTTTTTGTTTTTTTCAGATAGGGTCTCATTATGTAGCCCAGGTTGGCCTCGAAGCAGCAATTCTACCTCAGCCTCCCAAGCGCTGTGATTACAGGTGTGCGCCATCACACCAGGCTGTTTTAATAGAGGATTTTATTTTAAATTTAGATTTTTTGATCCATTTTGATTTTATTTTAGTATATGGTGGGAGATACGGGTCTAGTTTCAATCTTCTGCATGTATACAGCCAGTTTTCCCAGCACCATTTGTTAAAGAGCGTATCTTTCCTCTTGCATATGGTTTTGGCCCTTTTGTCAAAGATGAGATGGCTGAATGTGCCTGGGGATTGTTTCTGCATCTTCTACTCTGTTCCACTGATCCATATATCTGTTTTTCTGCCATTACCACGCTGTTTTGGGAGCTTTGTAATAGAACTCAAAATCTAGGAGTACACTGGCTCCTGCTTTCCACTCGTTACCTAGGATTGCTTTTGCTATTCTAAGTCTCTTCTGGTTCCATATAATTTCACTATTGTTATTTCCAGTTCTGTGAGGAATGCTGATGGTATTTTGATTGGGATTGCATTAACCTATTTATCAGTTTTGGTAGTATGACCATTCTGACAACATTGGTTCCTCCTAGCCAGAAACAGGAAATATCTTTGCATTCTCTGATGTCTTCTTAGATCTCTTTTTTCAGCATACTATACTGTAGTTGTCATTACAGACGTCTTTCACTTCCTTGGTTAGGTTAATGCCTAAGTATGTAATTGTTCTTGAAACTACAGTGAATAATACTGTTTTCCTAATTTCTTTCTTGGTCAGTTCATTATTGGTGTACAGGAACACTACTGATTTTTGTGTTGATGACTTGTATACCACAACCTTGCTGGATTTATTAGTTCTAGGAGTCTGTTAGATTTTGGAAGTCTTTACGTAAATAGCCATATTGTCTGCAAATAAAGATGGTTTAACCTCTTCCTTTCCTAGTCATATCCCTTCTACTTCTTTCTGTTGGATGATTGTTCTGGCTAATGTTTCAAGCACTACATTTAACAGGACTGGTCAGTAGTGGATATTCTGTCTTATTCCTCATTTTAGGAAAAAAGCTCCAGTTTTCCCACAGTTAATATGATGTTGGCAGTAAGTTTGTCATAAATGACTTTTAAGAGATTGAGATAAGGTCCTTCTATACCTATTTTCTTCAGGGTTTTATCATGAATGGATGTTGGACTTTGTCAAAGGCTTTTTCTAAAAAGAAAAAAAAGGCTTTTTCTATATGCTGTATTACATTTATTGATTTGTGTATTTTGAAATATCCTTCAACTCTGGAATAAAACCTACTTGGTCTTGATGTACGCTATTTTTAATAATTGTTGCATTCTGTTTGCCAGTATCCTGAAGATTTCTGCATCTATGTTCATTAAAGAGATTGGCCTGTAGTTTCCTATTTTATTTAAGTCTTGTCTAGTTTTGGAATCAAGGTAACGCTACCAGCATCTTCCAGGAATGAGTTTGCCTGAACTCCTTCCCTTTCAATTTCATTAAAGTGTTTGAGGAATATTGGCATTAAATCTTCCTTGAAGTTCTTGTAGAAGTCAGTGGTAAATCCATCGATTCCTGGGCTTGTCTTAGTTGGTAGGTTTTTTGGTTTTGTTTTGTTTTGTTTTTCATTACTGCCTCAATTTCATTGCCTGTTACTGGATTATTCAGAGTCCTTATATCTTCTTAGTTCTGTTTTAGTAATTCATATGTATCTAGAAATCTGTTTCTTCTGGATTCTCCAATTTATTTGAGTGCACGTTTTCAAAATAGTTACTAATTAATAGTCTTCTAGATTGCAGCAGTATCCATTGTAATTTGAAATTTTTCATTTCTAATTGAATTGATTTGAGTCATTCCTTTTCTTGGTGAGATTGGCCGTAGGTTTGTCTATTTTGTTTATTCTTTTGAAAAAAACAGCTCTGCAATTCACTGATTCTTCCTATTGCTTTTTAGTCTCAATATCATTAACTTCTGCTCTGATCTTTATAATTTCCTTCCTTGTACTAGCTTTGGATATGGATTGCTCTTGTTTTTCTAGGACCTTGAAGTGCACCATTGGGTTATTTGGGCTTGCTCTGTTTTTCTGATATGTGCATTCACAGTTATAAACTTCTCCCATAGGACTGCTTTCACTGTGTCCCACACATTCTAGTATGCTGTTTTAGCATAACTGTTCGATTCTAGGTACTGTCTAATTTCTTCTGTAACCCATCAATTATTCAAGAGTGTACTGCTTAATCATCATGTGTTTGCATACTTTGTGGTTTCTTTTGCCCTGATTTTGTTCCACTGCACTATGATATGATAATATGCATGCGACATTTTCAATTCTTTTGTAGTTATTTAAGCAAGCTTTATGGGCCAGTATGTGGTCTATTTTAGAGAAAGTTCTGTGTACTGCTGAGAAGACTGTGTATTCTGTTGTTGGGTACGATACTGTGTACTATCATGTCCATTTGTTCACAAGTATGGTTTAAATCTGATATTTCTTTCTTGATTTTTTTTTTTTTTGTCTAGTTAATCTGTCTATTTGGGACAGTGGGCTATTGAGGTCCCCCACTATAATTGTGTTTATGTTTACCTGATCCTTTATGTCCAGTAGTATTTGTTTTACAAAGCTGGGTACACTAGTGTTCAGTGCATACATATTTACAATTGTTACCTCTTCCTGCTGAATGATTCTTTAACTGGTTGTAGTGACTGTCTTCGCCTCTTCTGATCAGTTTTGGCTTAAAGCTCACTGTGTCTGAAAACAGTATAGCTACTCCTGCTTGTTTTGGGGCTCCCACTGCATGGAATATTGTGTTCCATTCTTTGATTTTTAGTCAATAAAATCAATCAAAAAAGGGGCAACTAAAGTGAACAGACACGCCTTAGAAGAAGTATAAATGACCAACAAATACATGAAAAAATATTCAACATCTTTGCCCATAAGAGAAATGCAAATAAACACAACACTGAGATTCTATCTAGAAAGACTGGCTATACTCAAAAATCAAATAACAAGGGGTTGGGGATTTAGATCAAGTGGTAGAGCACTTGCCTAGCAAGTGCAAGGCCCTGAGCTCAATCCCCAGCACCTCCCCCTGCAAAATCAAACAATAAATACTACGAAAGCTAGAGGGGAAAAGGAACACCTCTACATTGATGGGAATGTAAACTAGTACAGCCACTATAGAACTCAGTATGGAGACACTCAAACTAAAACTAAAAATTCCATTCAACTCAACTATCCCCCTTTTAGACATCTTCCTAAAAGAGCTAAAGATATCATATTACAGTGTTATATGCATACCCATGTGTATAGCAGAACAACTCATAATAGCTGCTATCTTGGAAGCAGCCTATATATCCATTAACAGATGAATGAATAAAGAAAACACAGTATTTATATACGATAGAGTACTATTCTGCCATAAAGGAAGATAAAATTGAGTCATTTGTAGGAAAATGTATGAATCTTGAGACAATAATGTTAAGTGAAATAAACGAGATACTCAAGCTTAAATACTGCAAAAACTCCAAGTCTACAAATAATTTAAGGAGCAAAATAAAATATAAATAATAGGAAACAGAGAGATAGATCTTTTGCAAATGGGAATGGGACCAAGAGATGGAGGGAAAGGGAGCAGCGAGGGAAAGGAGAAATAAAAAGAATTAAGATGTGTTATGTACATGTACTAACTCCCCATGACAAATATAATCATTATGTACTACGAACGTGTACTAATAAAAATCAAAATAAATTTTAAAAAAGAAACAGATAAGGAATTGGTAATTACCCTGGCTCGATCAGTTCATGGTTTATGCATATGTTAAAATATCACAACGTACCTCATTGATATGTACAGTTACTACATATTAATAAGAATAAAATAATTAATTGAAAAAATAAGGGCTGAGGATGTACCTAAGCACAAAGGCCCTGGGTTCAGTCCCTAATATCACAAAAAATAAAAAATAAAAAAGCCAAACTAGTAAAGTGTACTTGTACACATGTCTCTGCCTAGGTGTCTGTTTTTGCCTACTATTTCAAGGCGAGGAAGCAGAGGGAAAAGGGGGTGGTAGCATGCATGAACAGAATACAGGTAAAATGGTATAGTTCTCTTAAAATTTCCTTCGTTCAAAACATTTCTTCCCTGAAAAATTAGCTTAAGGGTTAAAAAAGAAAAAAATATTTAAGACTTGGACAATTTCAACTTACTCGTTCATCAATGATTTTCATAAGCCATCTTTTAGTCAGATTATGTCTTCTGACAGCCTAAAAAACAAGTGTTAGAAATTTTTAGGAAGTACTACAAATACCTTCTGCAGATCTGAAGGACAAATCAAATGCAAACCTAAGTAAGGGAACACAGACAGCTGTGTAGAGAAAAGGGAAATAGCTCTAGAAAACATTTCAAAATATTCAAGATAGGGGCTGGGGATTTAGCTCAGTGATTAGAATGCTTGCCTTGCAAGCACAAGGGCCTGAGTTCGATCTCCAGCACCACAAAAAAAAAAAAAAAAAATTCAAGATAATATTTCTCATACTTTTCTCCCTGTATTACTGGTCGTTCAATAATTCTATTTTTAAATAAACACGAGAAATACCAAGCTTTTCTATTATACAGTGTTCCCTACATATCATATACAAACTTTCCCCCACAAGAGAGTCTTTACTCTGAGTCACCTAGCTTGAGCTACTTGAAGTGGAATGAGAAGAGGTAAACAACTAACCGAACATTCACAGCCTCCCACCTACTTCTTCTCAGTCTCCAGGGTGGGGGCAGGGGACTCTGGCCCTCCATCTTTACTGGGACTCTATGGGGTCAATCTGGGGCCCAAAAACCAGGCCGCCTCTGCTGGTGCACAGACCTGAGCAGAGTGGACCACTGTCAGGTCTCTTGGTGCCTCCTGTTACAGAAACCCTCTTCTGGCACTTATCACATCACAACGGGGTCACAGATCAGTGACAAAAGACACCTAATTCCCTTCCTCCGTTCCCAGCTTAGCTGGCAGTGACGGCCTGCCAAACCTCTTAGAGCTCACAACGATAACAAACAGCTGGCTGCAGCACTCATGCTGAAGGTTCACCCTCACTGGTCTAGCGTATTTCTAGTCTAGCATATTTCTAAACTACATGTGGTCATTTAAGAATGAGGGGTCCATATGCCTGCTTCAATGCACAACCATTCACTGTAGGTATCTAGCTATACAAACATATTCTAACCCACTGGTGGCGAACCTCCAGCACACATACTGCAGCAAGCGGGCTGTCTGTATCACTGAGAGCTCTAAAAGGTTGAGGTTCTCATTCTCTTAATACCCCAAATCCACCAAGAAATGGGCAATTACACAAAGTAGTTTCAGATTTGTATCTGGAATATGCTGAGAGCAAGTCTCCTTTCATAAAAGACTAATAATATATGTTGCTCTACAGCCCAGAATCTGGATTTAAAAACTGATATAAAGAGCTACTGGGCAGAGAGAATGGAAAATTTACCTGCCACTGCATCAAAATTTGCAGGATTTAAACTCCACAACTAAATGTGGAGAAATACATAAGTAATCCGTAGGATACCAAATCTTTCTTTTTTTTTTCCCCTTAACAAAGAAAAACACCAAACAGTGAGGTAGGAAGATCATAAAACTGAGGCCAACCTGGGGCCATATCTTGAGTCCAAGGCCAGCCTAGACTATCTAGCAAGGCCCTACCTTAAAACCTCACTCCTACCCTGCCCCTAAAAAAAAGAAAGAATAAACACACCAAATATCTGTTCAAATTATCAGTGGACAATTGTAAATTCCTATGCCAAAATTAACATGGATCTTAGTATTAGACTAGCTTATGAGAATTTTCAGGACCAATTTCACCACCATCACCAAAAAGCAGGCTCAAATAATAGTCTTACAAATGAGAAGTAACGATTTCTTTTTCTTTTTCTTCTTTTTTTTTTTTTACCTTCCATAGCTCAATGGCCACAGGCTGATGTGGTGGGCTGTCACAGTATATATCTTCCACAGTTTTTTTCCAAAACTGCATTCGCATCAATCCAATTGTTTTCTCAGAAACTGAGTCCTTAACCTGTAAACAGAGTTTAAAACTTTAACAAATGCAGTAGTTACAGTCTCAAAAATCAGTATTTTTGAAGGGATTCTTTGAGTTAATTTATTCCCACTGGTTTGAACTACCAGTAGTACATGCACAACTGCCCCAGTGGGCAGCTTGTACCACACAATGGGACTGTCCCATGCCGCCGGATCATCTAAAAAGTATAATGGAAAACCACTGTAGGGACTTTTATGGCTACACTGTGATTGACCTAGGGCTGGGGATATAGCTCAGCTATAGCTCAGTGGTACAGTGCTTGCCTAACACGTGTGAGATCCTAGGTCCAGTCTCCAGTACCTCAAAAAATAAAATAAAATAAAAACTGTGACTGGTTGAACATGCTGACATGTAATTTATACCTGACAAGGGATGAGGTGAAAAACCCTGATCCCACAATTTACAGGAATGTATCAGAGGAAAAAACAGCCAGCCTAGCGGACTCTCTGCAGATTCACGATTGTGACATCAGTGGTACCTTGGTGCCGTAAGTATATCCTTTTATTTCTTATTCACTTCCGGTCACATTCAATACAGAACTTATGCCAAACCTGCCACTCTCTTCAAAACTCCATATCCTCTCCAGCTAAACTTCCTCATTCTACCTAAATTCCCTCATTCTACCTCCCATTTCAGTATGTTTTATATCCACACACATTTCTTACATTTGAAGAAAAAAGGTCTCTCCTTTGTTTCTTAGACAAAACTGAGTACATTCTAAGATCTAGGCCTGGTAGAACTGCTTGCATCCCCCACTTCACATCAAAATAAAACTTCAATTTATCTATTTATTTTTCTCTTTTTGGTTTTTTGAGACAGGGTCTCGCTATGTCATTCAGGCGGGCCTTAAACTCATTACATAGCCCAGGCTGGCCTCAAACTTGTGGCAGTCCTCCTGCCTCTGCCTCCCGAGTGCTGGGATTACAGGTGTGCACCACCATGGCCGGCAAAACTTGAATTTAAAAAGTGCTTTGAAAAACTGCTATATACATGTATATTATACAATTACTGGAGAAAATACACAGTCTTATTATGACTAACCTATTTAATTAATAGACAAATGTGTTCTTTTAACTATAGTTTTTATATCCTCAGAAAAAGAAATTAAAATTCCAGAACGGCAATTTCCAGAAACATTAAAGTCATTAGCTAGTTTTATTTTTAGTATTGAGTTAAGCCTAAATAATTAGCAGGAAAAAGAAACTACTAACTTATCTAACACATCTAAAGTAGAAATTACAACTACTATACATTTCTTTACTGTTCAGCATTAAATACATTATATCATCATTTTGCAAATAACAACTTAAGGTATTTTAATACCAGCCTGAGCCAGTTCCACATTGAAGGCCCTTAGTGCAAAAGCAGAGCTTCGAGATTCTGCAGGGAGCAGCAGGGAGCATAAATAACTTTCATAATCTCGTTTCCTATAACAAATATGGGAGAGAAAAAAGCAGTCACTCTTCACTTTCCCAACTGCACACAAGAACACTACAACTAACTGAAAACAAAGAGGCTTTAGTTCAGAAAAGAGCTGACATTTTTATCTTTTTATGACTATTTCTCTACAGTTATGAAAAATGTATCCGCTCCTATCCTAGGTCAGTTAAAAAAAGAAATCTCTATTTTTATTTATATAGTATTAAAATTTTAATTGTTTCAGAATCTTTTTATTTTTAGAAAGATTATATATGAGCTATAAAAGAAATTGAGTTAAGCAAGTAAGCAAGTACTGGTGTGAATTCAGTTGTTTTTTGTTTGTTTGTTTGTTTTGTACCGGGAATCGAACTCAGGGCCTCATGCTTGAGAGCCAAGCATTCTAACCACTGAGCTAAATCCCCGGCCCTGGTGTGAATTCAGTGTTTAAAACACAGTTAGATACATAGAAAGACATAGAAACTGAGTCAGGTGTGTGTGTGTACACATTTCCCAGCAGCATTCTGCTGAACAAGCCTAGAAGCAAAGATGGCCCCCATACTCCCAGCATCGGGGGAATACACCAGGCTCCTGGACTCCTAACACTATTTTCCACTGAAAAAAAACCTAGGACTCCTTGGAAAACAACTGACTCCAGGGCTGGAGCATGGAAAACACAAAGCAAGCCTGAACAGCAAGTAAAGAAATGTTAAAGGAATTGAAGAAACTTGTCAAAAGAACACACAAACTGGCTTGACAGAGTCTTGCAATTTGAGCATGAAAATAATTATTTCAGTCTGGACAGAGTGGAGTATGACTATAGTCCCAACTACTCAGTAGGGTGAGGTAGGAAGATGGCTTGAGCCCAGTTGTTGGAGGGCAGCCTGGGCAACACAGCAAGACCCTGTCTAAAACAACAAAATAATGAGGGACTAGGGGTATAGCTCAATGGAAGTGTTTTCCTAGAAGCCATGAGGCCCAGGGTTCAATTTCTAGTACTACAAAAATAAATAAGTAAAAAAAATAATGAGCCAGGTGTGATGGTACACACCTGTAATTCCAGCTATACAGGAGACTGAGGCAGGAGGATCACAAGATTAGGTCCAGCCTAGGCAACTTAACAAGACCTTGTCTCAAAATATAAAAATAAAATAAGGGGTGTAGTGGGGCTGTAGTTCAATGTGAAGACCGGTATTCATTCCCCAGTACCACAAAAAAGGCGGAGATGGGGAGTATTTGAGGATATAGCTCAGTGATGGAGCACTTAGTAACATGAACAAGGCCCTGGGTTCAATTCCCAGTAGCAAGTAAAGATAAAAATAAAAAATAAAATAAAGGCCAGGGATGTAGCTCAGTATTGGTGTACTTGGCTGTATGAGACCAGGATTTGATGCCCAGCATTAAAACAATAACAACAACAACAAAAACATAACATGTTAAATAAATATCTTTTACTTGCCAATCAAATCTTATATCATTCCAGTACACACTTCTCTGAAGCCCTTGAGACCGGGTACTTTAAAATCTGATACTGTACACTGTTGCAAACGAAGGGCAGTCGGCATCTTAAGCTATTGGTCTTTCCAGTCAGGCCCGGGTACCAAAGAGGCACAAGCCAGCCCCACAAATGATTAAGAAGTGACTCTCAAATGCCCGGGCTTCCCAGTGCTACCGGGACACCACACACCCCAAGTCCTTGACTTCATACATTTACTCTAGTGAACAAGAAAATTCCCTACTCTCTCAAGACCCCATTTCCTCATCTACTACTTGAAATAATAATGACTTACATTGTACTCACTGTCCTTTAACTATGAGTCAGGCATTGTCACAATCCGGAACACACTACTTGCAAACCACTGGCAGAACGTATTGAAAGAACAAAGTAACAAAAGTAGCTACTGTTGCCGTTACAATTAATTACTAACTGTCCTGGGGATAAAAATTAGTATATACAAAAACGCTTAAATTAACTTTGAGTCAAGCGAGGCGACATGCGTGGACAGCCGAAGAAACTCTGCCACGACTTTGTGCCGCCCCTGCTGCTGCCTCATCCCCTCCACACACTCACACTCACACGCCCGAACCCAGAGACACCCCGCCCCGGGTCGTCACCGCCCACCCGACCCCCAGATTCCCCGACCCCGCACCCCGAGGCGGCTCCCCGACTCGCTCACCGCAGCAGCTCCAGACAGTACTCGGCCGTGCCCGGGCCGCCCGCACCGCTGACCGCCGCCACGCTCCTCCCGGTCTCCGCGCGCCCTGGCAGCAGCCGCGCGAGCGCCCACAGACCCCGGGGCGGTCGACGACGGCACAGGCCAGGGCCGCCGAGCCGCGTGGTGCCCCAACGCGCGCCCAGCCTGGGGGCCGCCATGATGCCGGCGCCGTATGACCTTTGACCCCGCACCACCGGCGCGCGCACCGCCCTCGCCGCCCGGGGACGCCTCTCGAAAGAGCCAGGGGTCGCTGTGGTCCGCTGCGTCTGGCCTGTGCCCGCGTTGGGCCGCCGTTCCAGGAAGGCCCCGCCTGAGTCCTGCGGCCCCTTCGCGGAGTCCTCTTTCCCGGGTCGTCCATAGGTGACCCCAGAGCCCGTTCGAGAGCGGTGCCTTGGCCTCTTTTCAGCTCGGGCGTTCTTGGCACTTTGGGCGCGACGGGACTGCCCTGGGAGACCCTGTCCAGCGTGTTGCCAGACGTTTGCTGTAGGAATGCGCAGGCGGGGTGACGATCAGAAGCCCGCACACATTCCAGAGGCCGCTGGCGTGTCGCCTGAGTTCGGAACCAGACACCTCCAGGAGAAAAACAAAAGATCTTTGACAAGAGCGATCGACCACTACCGCTGACTCCCTTTTGTTGACTGTCTCTCCTTCTACACGCTAAACAACTTTCCTGAGGGCAGTGTCATTGTTTTCTTTCCTCTTTTATATCCAATACCAGTCCCTTGAACATCATAGACGCTGACATACCTCCATTCACATAAAAGTCAAGTAAGATTCAAATGGCCAAGGGCTGGGGATTTAGCTCGGTGGTTAGAGTGTTTGCCTTGCAAGCACAAGGCCCTGAGTTCGATCCCCAGCACCAAAAAAAAAAAAAAAAAAAAAGATTCAAATGGCCAAACCAGGCCTGGTGTTGCATGCCTTTGATCCTAGCCCATGGAAGGCTGAGGCAGGAGGATCTCTGTGAGTTTGAGGCCAGCCTGAACTACAGAGCGAGACACTGTCTCCAAACAAACAAAAATGTAAACGGTCAAAATACCTGTATTACTCCAAAGTGTTTGCAGAGGGAAGAGAAGCAGGGCAGGCCCCAGGTCAGAACTTGCTCTTCTGGACCACCAAGGTCTAATGGGAATTCCAAGGAGTGTGAAAATTTTCAATTTAAATCTAACCTTCCAGGTCCTTATGAAGACAAGGTAGGAAGACAAAGTATGATTTGACAGTTTAGTAATTTGATTTATAAATTTTAAATATTGGTTTACAGGGTGTCTGGCTGTCTTTTGAACAGTCATCCTCAGGCCCCTCAAATGTTAGTTGAGTCTAGTTGCCATTGGCACCAGGAAGCCAGATCCTTATGCATCGGAGAACCAGACCTTCGCCTCTTTGGTCCTTGGTCTTTTGTGCCCTTAGTGAAAGAATTGTCAAGACACACAGGCCATGCGGAAGTATAGGTAGAATTTATTGTAAAGTAGATAGCAAGAAAAAAAAATGTAGAGAGCAAGAAGGTGAGCAGAGGGGCTGGAGATTTAGCTCAGTGGTAGAGCGCTTGCCTAGCAAGTGCAAGGCCCTGAGTTTGATCCCCAGCAGCAGCACCCCCCCCAAAAAAGGTGGGTAGTGCCAGGAAAGCATCTATACCAAGTGTGAGTCTGGATGCTTTATAAGCACACAGTCACTCCTGGGGTTTAGCGAACTAGGACAATTATGATGTTTACTGACATTTTACTTAAAATTTACTTTGGAAGTGTGAAATGTCTTCCTGTTCCTTTTTCGATGGTCAGTGTTTCCTTACGGGCATAATCATGTAAGAAATTTAGGAAGAATAAGTCCTTAATTTAATCCAGGTCCCAGCCCCAGGCAGGAGGGTCTTTAAAGAACACTTCCTTTTCTGGTATCACTGGGCAGTAGGCTGTGGTAGCCAGGAATACTGAATGCCTTGTGCTGGAGTTAGATGGCCAGGAATCAGGGAATGTACATAGTCTGTAACTTTAAAGTGTCATTGTGCTCTGTGGAATTGCTTTAGGTGTGAGACTTAACGAATGATTATAAATGTATTCCAAATTGAAGTTTTTCTTTACTTAACTGGTGGTGCACGTTATTTTGGAACCCCCTCCCTTTGTCCCTTAGGTGCACTAATGTCTAACTACCTGCCTAACAGCCACCACTGACCTAGTCCAAATCAACAGCTGCCTACAACTAGCAACTGCTGATTCTAGTTTAACCCCAAAAGACAGCACCTTGTTCTCTGGACCTAAGAATCCTAAGCAACGCACTTAGCTTTGGTTTTACTCTCTGAGACTGTCTCTCCTCAACCTATTACAGCAGCCCCACCCTAGTCCCTCCTGCACACGTCCTCTCTTCCCTCTGGAAGCTGGTCCTCCAGCTCTCACAGAGACGTGCCACTGTTTTCAATACCACAATTTAAACCCGCTCCATTAAAGTAAGCGCCGGGGCATTTCTCTAGCGTGCATGAGTCCCCAGCACTGAAAGACAAAAGAGTAAATAAATAAACAAACCTCACCAGCTCATATTTCCAGTTCTGATCTCCTACCCAACTGGTCTTTTCCACCTGGAAACCTTGCTACTACTTCAAAGTTCATATGTCTGAAAAACAAATTAAACTGACTCTTCTTCCTAGTCTATTTGAACAACATTCCCTTTACTGCCTTCAGTGGAAACACTCTGGAGTCATCTTTACATCTTCCCTGTTCGGTGTGTTCTATAATCTAACTCAGTCAGGGCTTTGTTCTTTTGCACGTGTATCCATGCTGCACAGCTGGTGTAAAATACCTGAATTCGGATCTTGGCTTTACCTCCTGCCTCCACTTCCTATTACTTTGTGACCTTGGGTACGTTACTTACCTTTTCTTGTGCTTTAGTTTTTTCACCTGTAAAATGGGAATAATAATAGAACCTACCTCACGAGATTGTAATGAGAATTAGATGAGTTAAAACAGGAGAGTGCTTGTCTCCATAATGAGGACTCGAAAAAGGCAATTATGAAGGGAAAACATCACAAAAGGCTTTTCATCTACAGCTGTTAAATGGACCAAAAGGACTGCTAGGTATCTTCAGTGGAAAGCCAGACACTGTCCAGAATATTTGCTTCCATGGGGCCTTTGCACCTTGCCTTGTCTTTAAGCCAAGAATTAAATGAGTTCCTGCAGAAGAATTTGAAACAATACTAATCCACCAATGAGTATATTTGAGTAAAGCACATCTGTGATCCAGTCACCTCACCAAAGCCCCACCTATCATCACATGAGGCTTTGGGGGTCATCTGGATAGAAACGTAGCAGAGCTACACACCTACCCTTTCCTATTCTTTGTTTTGAGACGGTCTTGATAAATTGTGTGGGCTGGGCTTGAACTTTCCTCCATTCTCCTGCCTCGTCTTCCTCAGCAGTTGGGATTCTAGGTGTGCGCGACCACACCCAGCACTAGTACAGGCTTTTTTTTCTTTTTTTTTTTTTTTTACC